>QMIH01002491.1:14047-29703 GCA_003987875.1 Clarias batrachus | reverse complement strand
CAAGTCTTATTATTCTGCAGGCAGTTTAGACAGGACGTTAAAAAGACATCGCCAAGCGGATAAAAATAGCACAACATGCACAAGAGTTTCTATAGGATTATCCTAAATACTTTAGAGACTCACTCGGGTTGTACAAGATCTCCTTAATATATAATTACGAAGAAGTGTAAAAGGTGAAATGATATCGCGGTTGACAAATGGCTCTGATCAAAGCAACCACATACTTATGTAGGGAGGTGCGGCAAACGATCTGCACTTCCATCACTCTCTTATTGCTTACTTTGGAATTTCTGGTTCATGTTAGTGTGACTCACACACTCACTGTTTAGTCTTGCAGAACTGCAGGGGATTGTCACTTCTGGAGCTGTCAGGCGGCTCTGCAAGTCTGGGCCATGACAGGTGCSTGTGAGTGTGTGTGTCTAGGAGGGAGTTCCTAGATAAAGGCAGTCTGTCAGGTTTATCTGTAGCACACCGTAATGTKCTTGTTAAACAGGAGACGCTGAGGGGTCACTCTCCGCCGCCGTCTGCTCCGAGCCACTAACTCTGTGTTAGAGTAATTGATTGCTGACTTTCTTTTAAGCGGACACAGTTTGAGATAAGGCCCGCTCTTTCCTGGACAGAATGAGTAGGGATTGACCAATCAATGAAGAGGAAACAGCTCTCTATCCGTTTAGCACCGCTAGCAATACACTCGGACGCCAACCTTACTAACTTACACAGACCGAAAAACTAGAAGGAGATAGAAATCTAAAGACGGATTATGTTTATCATGCGTTGTAGCTGGGTCAAAGAGGTACAGGAACGCCACAGAGGAAGTCTTAGATGATGCATAATACCGGTATCATTTTTCACGAAACATTTGCTAGGCGAGATATAGAATTACAGTCTATGTGAGTGCAGATGCACCAGTTGATATCCTAACCATGAATTGTCCCGTAATATTCCTATGCAAATTTTCTCATTGGCATCACAATCGTTTCGACTGACAGCGAAGACACAATGCTGGTGCGAACAACTGACAAGTCAAGATATTAGCGATAAGAGATACTTTTCCTGGCTAAGCGCGATATGTTTCTGTGCCATCTTGGAGTGTATTTTGGGGCCTTGTGTGTGTGTGTGTGTGTGTGTGTGTGTGTGTGTGTGTGCGTGTGTGTGTGTGTGTGAACTCAGACTTCAGGGTTTTTAGAAGGTGCTGTCGTTGACAGAGCAATGGCCTCGGGGGAGTACTTGGAGGTAATTATAAGTGACATGGTGTAGTCAAGCTGAACGGTGCTGGGATACCTGTCTATCACATACCGGGCCCTCATCCAGGCCACTCCAGAACACACCTCTCTCTCTCTCTGTATCACTTTCCAGCTCAAATTTCAATCCAATGTAGCTTGGCATGAAACGAATGTACTAACTGGAAACTTGCTCATACTACTACCATCATTACTACTACTACTACTACTACTACTACTACTAATGATTTTATATATATATAATGTGTAAGTTCTCTTTATCTCCAGGTTCTTAATTTTCTTTCCAAGCACAAGGCAATAGATGACTGATTCTAAATGGCCCCCAGGTGTTAAATAGTGTGTAAGTGTGTGTGTTTACCTGATGTTCTGCAAAGAACCCATACAAAAATACTATAGTTTACTATAGTAATTACTTTTGTACACAGTATCTTACTAACGTAAACTATAGTATTTACTATAGTAACTTCCTACATCCTGAAGTATACCATAGTATTTACTATAGTAACTTCCTACATCCTGAAGTATATCATAGTATTTACTATAGTAACTGACTACAGCCTTGAATAGATTAACCAGGATAAAGTGCTTACTCAAGATAAATGAATGAATGAATGAATGAATGATAACCCGGGGCTTTTTGAGGTGCTGGGAGRTAATAAAGCTCAGTGAACTAAGCCAAGAAAAATGTTTACATCATTTGTCTGGGTTTGGGTTCGATTCCTGCCTGTGTGCATGGAGTTGGTGGGTTAGGGTAATTGCGTCCCCAAATTGCTCATAGTGTGTGAATGAGTATGTGTGAGTGCCCTGTGATGGATTGCCACCCCATTGAGGGTGTACCCTGTCTTGTGCCCAAAGTCTCCTGGGATAGACTTCAGGCCCCAATGACCCTGTACGTAGGATAAAGACAATGATGCGTATCTCTTAAATAACTTTGAAGTCCTATAGGGCATTGCGGTGGCTTAATGGTTATTGCTGTTGTCTCACTCTCCTCTGTGTTAGAGATACAAATCTCAGTGTGTATGGAGTTTGCATGTTCTCCCTGTGCTTGGYGGATTTCCTTCAGGTCCTCCAGTTTCCTCTCACAGTCTAAAGACGTGTGCGGTGCACATTGCCAGTAGTTCATGAATTGGTTTGTTAATGTGTGTGCACCCTTGTGCCCTCAATGCATTGCTATCAAATCCAGGATGAAGCAGACCCTGGACCCCGGACCCTGGAAAAGCGATATAGATAATAGATTGAAAGTTGAAGTAAACCTGCCTACCCTAAGCCATACAAAATCTTTACATGTTGTACCAAAACTGACCATGTTTCTAAACATTTCGAACTTAAAAAAAAAAAAAATCTTTTAGCATGTCTCTTTCCCYGCGCCCCGTCTCGCTTTCTAATTCTCTCTCTCCACAAAGGAGTGAACGTGCTCTCTAAGAGCAACATGCACATGATCTTATCATCAGCAGGTGTTTCTTTATTAAATAAATTGGAGCTCTTAGAATWTTATCTTGTGTTGTGAACTTGGCAGATCAGGTGAAGCAGCATGTGACGGTTGTGAGCCACACAAACAGCGTCATATTCATCTCCATCCACCTCTACAGCGCTGCCTAGAGGCTTTGAGTTTACGCGCGAATGCACTTCAAATAAATAACATTCAGTGTGTAATCAAGCACTGGCACCTATATGTCCAAGTACAAGTGACACCAAAGTAAAAATGCACATTAGATATCTAGACTGGGTGTTTGGAAAAACCACAAATAGACAAGGAATGTCTCTCGGTCGACATAATTGTCAGCTATACAAAAGACGCGATAATAGAGTAAAAATGGTGGTATTATTAATCAGAGATACGTAAAGTGACACATAAATGCAGCGCTGGTGCTGTATGATTAAAACAGCTCCTTTCAGAGCCAAGGAGCGCATCTGTGTTATGGTAGAATTATACTTTATTCAGGTTTTGCCATGAGTGTCAAGGTGTTCTGAGTCGTGACTACAGCAGTCTTGTGCTGACAGCTAAAGGGATTTTGGGACATGTTTTGCTGACTAAGAGTTAGCATAAATTAAATTAATCCTCCTATGATAACTACCTGTCAAATATCCTTTTCAGTTCGGGATTGGAACGGGACTCTAATTAGGAGCTACAGTAGCGTCTGTGACCCGAATGTTTCTTATGTCGCTTCACAGATTTCCGTTCGGCTATAGTTAAACATTTAAGTCATTTATTAAAGATTTCTGAATAAACATACAGTACCGTGCAAAAGTCTTGAGCCCCCTTCATTTCTGTATATTTTGCTTCCAAAGAGCCACACTTTCTTCTATTTCTTACAGTAGTTTCTTAGTTCTTTGGCACAATTTTGACTCTCATTTTCAGTCCAGCACACTGAAAACCCTAATGCTGAAAGTAATTAAACATATTGAGTACTGTTAACTTAAATAATTACAATTAGTTCAAATGAATAGACCTTGATGAGTATTTAGAACATTTTGCTATTTATGAGTTTGTTGAAATGACACTTCAAGGTAGCTGAACAAGTTAGTTGATATATATATTTTTTTGGATTTTCCCTAATTTAGTCGTGTCCAATTCCTCCCCGTCACTAGGGGGCTCCCACATTAAGGCTACTACTATCACTCAGCCGGGAGGGCCGAAGACTATCAYGTGTTTCCTCCGAACCACGTGACGCCAGCCGACCGCATCTTTTCGAACTGCTCGCTCGCGCACCGTTGGGGGCGGAGTAACACACTCGGAGGACAGCGCTATCCGCTCCCGACGCCCCTG
This sequence comes from Clarias batrachus, assembly GCA_003987875.1. Taxonomy (NCBI): domain Eukaryota; kingdom Metazoa; phylum Chordata; class Actinopteri; order Siluriformes; family Clariidae; genus Clarias; species Clarias batrachus. Next base: position 25,695 of record QMIH01002491.1, on the reverse strand, counting down.
ATTGGCTGTAGAGCCGTGATTAATGTGGGAGGAGCACTAAGTACCTCTCATCCCTCCCCTCTGAGAGAGCTCGGCCAATCAGCTCTCTCTAGACCTCCGGCTGCGAGAGGTTACAGCACCACCCGGGATTCGAACTAGCGATCTCCGGATGATAGGGCGAGCGCTTTAACCACTGCGCCACTCGGAGGCCCAAATTTGATATTTTAAGTAACTGTACTTAAGTAACAGTAACTGTCACCTTAATGTGCCACCAACTTAAAATCTTTCAGTCTAGTGATTTTGTATCTGACGGCATCAGAGAAATAGCGCACTGGTGGCTCAGTGGTAGGTGTTTCGTCTGTCATGTGAAAGGTCCAGGTTCGATTCCCAACAACTGGATGTAGTGTTTGTCCCAAGCGCAGATTAAATGTGAGGGTTGCATCAGAAAGGACATCTGGTGTAAAACCTTTGCCAAGCTTCTGTGCGGACCGGATTGTCTGCCGTGGCGACACATTGCCGGGAGCAGCCGAAAGACCCACAACAATTTATTTGATTTGCAACAATCAAAAATAATTCTAATTGCTATTAAATAGTATGAGTTATGCGACTCAATAATGCAAGTAAAGAACGATTAATATGAATGAGTACAACAACTTAAAATCTGATAGTTCTGTTTACATGAAATTGGAAACATCATTATTTAAATCTGATTACCTCAAACTTTTTAAGTTTTGCCAACTTATTCGTGTTTATAGTGTACCTGTTCCCCATCAGTTTCAGAGGATTTTTTTGTTTAGAGTGTTTAGAACAGACGAGAGGGGAAATGAGGTTGCTGCTGAGGTTGTTACATAAACAACCAATTTTTTAATTGTTTTTTTCCAGCACTTTGCAGCCTGTTACAGTAAAACAAGTGTTCCCATTTCTTTCATTGAATCTGTATCATTTAATTTAATTTAATATGAAGAAATGAGGGTTGGCTCAAGACGTTACAAATACAATACTGTACAAAGTGAGAGAAAAGGCAAAGCGTCCTGAAGACTGAGCAACAATATGGATATGGTAAGCAAATAAGATTCAAATGAGCACTACAATAACATTCAGAAAAATGTTGTTAAACTTAAATTGATGATTAAACTAATAAAGCATATAAATCTGTTTATATACGCTACATAAAATTAGCTGCTTCAATTTAATTATAATCATCCAGTGTGTGTGTGTGTGTGTGTGTGTGTGTGTGTGTGTGTGTGTGTGTGTGTGTGTGTGTGTGTGTGTGTGTGTGTGTCTAATTTCATTGTGGCCCATTTCCACTTGTCACTTGGGCGCTCCCACATCAAGGTCACAGCTAAGACCCAGGAAGCCCAAAGGCGTAACACAGCGTCAGTAGAATGCGCTATCCACCTGCTTCTGATTGCCAGAGATCACAGATTCCCGTGATTGGTGAGTGTTGCTATGATTGATGTGGGAGTACAAGTATGCCACCCCTCCTGACTGCTCCCTAGACTAATGGCTGTAGCACCAGCCAGGGCTTGGCCTCAAGCTAATGCTAATTTACAGGGGTCTAGTGTCACTGCTTATGCTTGTTTTCTGCCTATGTCGGAGTGATTTACACCATTTACACCACGATTTTTACACCACTGTGGACCCAGAGCAAACCCAAAATGGAGAGCACGCTTACATCATACACATAGACCAGAACTTTCTTAGTGAATGTTGAACAAAGTTAACCATAGCTATAAACAAATCAGGTATGACATGAGCTTCTTTTATGAATAAACATGAAATAGTTGGTAAATGGCTCTAGTATAGAAGGAAACCAGAAAATACAAAACATGGAGAAAAAAAAAATTGGAGACATTTAGAATGAATACAGTAAGTAAATACGCGTGTGCCAACGACTTAACAAGTACAATTGCGGATGAGCAGATGAGCAGATGAGCAGTCGTGCGTAGTCGTTATGAACATCAGCAGATCCTCCAACTCCTGGAATTGGCTGTTTGTCTAGGAACTTCAGACCTACTCGTCCACTTTCACATGCAAAACAACAGTGAGATTCACAGCGAGATTCCAGTGCAACCACATGACTTGGTAATCACTCATGTTTATCTGTTTGTGCGCTCACCGGCATCAAGATCTTGATCAGCTCCATGGAAATGTCGGCCCGCGCTGATGGCTTTATCCACTGGTTAAACAACGGTTAACAATGCTAACCGAGAAGCGAATGCTGCTCTTTATCAGCAAGACAAGATGCTCCAGGTAGATTACATAAAGCCACCCGATGTCAGTCTTTAATGTGAAGCAAGTGGAATGCCCAGTTCATTGCTTGATCTGGCATGCAAATACTGAATTTCTAGACAGGATGTTGACAGACTGGACAACTTTCTCCTTGTAAACCGTAATTAGACCAATCGTACTGTGCGTGTTGCTAATATTCTCTATTGTATGATGGGCATCATCAAGTCAAACTGGAACTTACAGTATATTTTTTGATTGTGTGCAGAATAATAGCTACGCTAATGCACTCATAGAAGCGTCTCACTAGTGCTGAGATAACATCTACTTTTTTCAGTTTGCTGGAGCCATGATCGGACTGTCTGCTTCGCGTCTGTAATGCTGGCCTACCAGGAATTCCCTTAACGGCCCAAACATGTGGAAATGGCTTTGGGTGATGTCAGTTGGTGACAAGTTATCCCTGATTTTTTAAGGATCAGTCGTTCCGTTCGCCAAATATAAGGATGTACGGCCTTCTTTAAGTAAGTAAGTAAGTCTCATGTACAGTAAATGTCAGAACATCAATTTACCAGAAACCAATCCCGGTTTGACTTGAACCCCCTGTGTAATTTAGTTTAAATCCTCAAAATCAGAATAGTTGYTTAATAAACAAACAGTTTCATCTGTAAGCTGTGAAGAGAAGCCCAATCTGGTGCAAGATGCACGAGCTGAAACTATTAGTGCTCAGTTGTTGCCTTTTTATTTATTTATTTATTTATTTTTAAATAAGGACACTAGGGTAGCTATTTTTATCCCTAACCTTCAGTGTTTAGTTTGTAGTTTCTCAAGCAGTGAGGCTTAAATATAGTGTCCACAGGAGGGTGCTGTCTCCTGAAACCTTTCCATACACACACAGATGCACAGTTCTGTTCTGTATACATAATGTAACCTATGCTGTACTAGCATTCACATGTTTTTGTGGCTGTTTACAAATGAAAGTAGACTTCAATTTAGCCAACCTAAGAGAATATAAGACCTAAGAGTACTTTCTTAAAGCCATTAAACTGTGCAGACAATTTACATTAGACTTTAGTGCAGTAAGTGTAAAGATGCAGTAAGGTATAGTACTGTATAGTTATTATTATTATTTAAAATAATAATAATAATAATAATAATAATAATGAGAAGAAGAAGCAACAAGTCAATGTCTTATGTATAACTCAAAGTATTAGTAGATTATTCAAGTGATTTATCATAATAAATATATGAACATGCAATAACCAAAATGATTGACATTATATTAATTATTGAATAATACACCAGCTGAAAAATGACCAGTTAACAGCTGCTAAAATACAGACTGGTAGCCTTGCTTTGCCAGATGGCAAGTGAAKGTAGATGGGATCCAGTTTCTGAATTACCGCTCWTCATACAGTACGTACATCACCTTAGGCAAGTCTTTTTAAACGAAACTGAAAAATTCAAATAATTAAAAAAWAWATATATATAAATAAACAGGGAAGTAGAAACAACTCATTATATGACAAAAATAAGTATTAAAATGTGCAAATACTTCAATCAGCATTGAACATCTTGTTTCCCCGGTCTTGTTGGATAACAGCTAAAAGTAGGTGAGCCCATAGCAGTGGCTCTGAGGCATTCTGTCTGGCACCAGTTGATCAAACATAAGCGGTTTAATGACACTGATTATAATTATTGTTTACTGCTTCAACACCACTCTGGGACGGACCGCGCTGTACCGTATATAAATGACTCGTTAATGACTTGTAATAATTTACATAGAACAGAACTAGTGAATGTTGGGAGTGTTGGGAAGTTGGAAGTAATTGTAAACACAAGAATAGAAATCCTGGACAATTTGAGGACATTTTTATTTAAAAAAAACTCCAGCTTTTTATATATAGATAAATGAGGTAATGAATCAATGAAAGAATGAATGATCTTCTGGTTACTGAAGCCAGATATAGGCCTAGATTTAGGTGCAGCATAGCATTACAAATCTGCATTAATAATCAACGTCTCAGAAGTGTAGTAAAATGTGTGTGTGCGTGTGTGTGTGTGTGCGTGCGTGTGTGTGTGTGTGTGTGTGTGCGTGCGTGAGTGTGTGTGTGTGTGCGTGTGTGTGTATGTGTCAGGGGATCAGGGGAGCAACAAAACCGATCCGTATCAGCACCCTGGGCAAATAAAAGATTTAACATAACTATATTGTCCATTTTTTTGTTTGTGTGTGTGTGCGTGTGTGTGTGTGTTTTTAAGTATACTCATTGCTGCTCGACATCTCAGAGAGAAAATGGTCCGTTACTGTCGCCGTTCCGCCTGCAGTACTTTGATGTCGAGCACAAGCGAAACCTCCTTCCTCTTTCTCTCGGTGTGGAAGCTGGTGAATCCCCATGGGGCTCCGCTACGTGCCCTGGCCCATGGATGAGACGAGCTGGAGACGAGCCACATACCACACTAACACATTCCCTAAAGCCCCTGTCAGCTCCTTATCCATATATACACTACTGTGAATATGATATATCGTAATTAAACAGATCAGAGATAGGGCACTTTTTGTCCTCAAAAGCACTCCGGTGTAGTGCGCATCCACAGGGTTCTCACGCATCGTCCCTAATGGCACAAATAATGCAGCAAACTCACTAAACTGCCAATTTAATGCCAACCTTGGCTTAGTTGGCACAACTACCTCAGATGACTCACACTGATTCAATGCTATGTACACTATGTAAGATATTCTCTTACTTTATTATAAATATGTTATTGCATTATATGTTACATGATACTGTATATATGTTTATTACATGTACAGCTGTTTACAATGAATGCCAGTACTTTGTACATGTACTACAAATATTGTTTTGGTTTTATCGAGATGTTTTATTTAACTGCTAAAGTTTTACTGAGTACCTTAGAGAATCTGTCACATGACTTCGGGAGTCACACTTGCTTCTGATTTTACATGCAGACTTCTTTTGTCCATAAAGTGAGCTGTTGTGTAAGATCTTGTTTCTTTGCTGACATTCAAACATTTATTTTTTTATTGTTGTTCTCAGACAAAGAAAGTTTTGAMATGAAAAAATGCCATGACTTGATAATGGAGAACACAAATTGTATTAGGCTTCGGTCTTTTTGGACATTACTGAATGTGTTGATTAAATCACATTTTTAAGAAAAAAAATTATTTATTGGTACAAAAAATGCATTTTTCTTGTTTTTATTCTTAAACGTTCATTTGATTACAGATCATTAATCAGAACAGTCACTTGGCCTAAGAATCTATATCCATAGAGTGCATCCTATTTTAAGATAGTATTACGTGAAAAAAAAAGTTWAAAAAATTATAACAATTATTTCCTATAATATCATATTAAACAGTCATCACTGGCAATAATAATAATAATAATAATTTGCCTTTCATAACTGTAAACTTTCTCTGCATCGACAATTCATCATAATCAGGCCACATGGTTTTCAACAGTGAAAGAGAAAACAGAAAACCCACAAATAGTAACCTGAGCTCAGGAATCAGCCGATATGAATCAGCAACATTAGCACGCTAATGCTTAAAATGAAGCAATACCGCACAAGAGGGAGTGATGTTGTCATAGGCACAAGGGCACAGCGGTGCAACAATAGTTTCACAGACATGATTTATTATGAGCAGGTTATGATTTGTTTGTTTATTTAAACAGTTTTCTTGCTCTGCCAACACATATACTTCTTCAACTGGAAAAAAAAAAAAACCTAACTGGTGGACTGGCGGATCACTGGGTAATTAACAGCATTGAAAGTAGTTTATATTCTAATCAGTACTACATAGCCAAGAGGTGTGGAGAATAAAACATGGCGGTGATGGACGGTTTTGTATATCTTGTATATTTCTCCTTATATTTCCACTTATTTCTGTTATAGAATATCAACTCTGTTAACTTTGGGTTAAATAGAAAGCTAATGCACTAGGATGTACACGTAGGGTTAAAYAGGGATTTGGGATTCAGCCTTGTGTTAGAAACTACATACTTTCACCATAAGATACTTATTGTATCTTACAAAAATTGTCACCACTCATGGTAAGCCTCAAATCCAATCCAATTACAATCAGAACCAATCAGAACTAATTGTATGTAAATGCATATTATTTATTCTATATACAGTAGACCTGTTCACCGTTCAAGTATTTAACTGTCAGGTTGTCAATCTTTGATGCTGACACTGTAATGAATCCACTGATTTAATTAAGCACAAGGAAGTAGGTTCACCTACTTTTATAAAAAGCTATTTTTAGCAGCAGACACATACAACAGCAATGTACAGTAACAAATCAGACTAAATAAGACAATAATAATAATAATAATAATAATAATAATAATAATAATAATAATAATAATAATAATAAGTAAAGTTACTTTGTACTATATTGTGGTACTTTATAATCAGGATTATTAGTAAGGGAATTGTGAACTTTGTGGAAAGAGGCTATACCTGGTGTAACATGGTGTAAAGGTTTAGATTAGTTGTTTAGCATAGTTCACAGTTTAGCAGCAAGTTTGAATGATTTTACTATGAATTAGAACTCATTAGGCTGGAATCTGTAATAAATCAAGTCCCTTACACTTGGCTGCTACAGTATGTGACACTAATCTACTCCTAATACAAACCTATGTAAAGGTCAAGTTCATGTTCACTGTCATCAAACATGTGGTTTACCCTGACAGCTAACACATACATGCAAATCTAAATGCGCTGTCACTGGCTAGGTATCTGACACCCCTAATAAAGTTACGCGAACCTTAGTGAATGGTCAAATGGACAAATGTTTTGGCTCCCCACCTATTGTTGTATTTTCGCAGAAATAGTCATAAGTCTCTGGATTCGCATTCCCTTGCTCTGTTGAATGTGTTTGCACAGCGTAATCTATGAACACAAAATGTTTACCTATCTTACTGAATACCAGAGCTGCTTACCTGACAGCTAGCTGTAGCTAGGACAATGTGAGTCAAATGGAGACGTTTGCTTCGACCTGTTTATCTGCAGTAATTTATCTATAACCTAAATCGACGACTGGCACATCTCCTTTGTTCGAATTGAATAAGCTATGATGGCATTGCAGTTTCAGCAATTAATCAAGATTAATAGTAGGAGTTGTCATTGCGGTGTCTTATATAGGTATTTAACCTCCTTGAAATCCCCAAGCCGTACAGTGTTACAGTCTGAAATTTAAATGCATTGATTTGTGATTAAATGGTGTAAAACGTCACAAAATGGCACAACATTGAACACTTGTTGCTTTAGTTTCATTCAATTTTGCTCTGTGGCAAGTTCAAAGGTTTATTTTGTTTGTTTTATTTTTAACTAATTAACAAACATTAATTCAAGTTTTTTTTTTTCTTGACTTATTTTTCATATCACTTTGCTCAAYCAGGAACAATTGAGGGTTTTCACAACAATACAATCACGCCTTTTATTTTATTTATGTATTTTTTTCATTTGTGAATAATTTCATGGGCGTTAATTCTAAAAGTTCAAACTATAGGATAGCTGTAGTTATTGTAGGATTTTAACATCACCTCATTGTAATTTCCCTCTTGTAGGTTGTAACCAAATGTGAAAAAGTTCAGGGGGTGACTGTTTCTATTTTAGGTAATGTATTTACTGTACCATAGCAACACTAACAATCTTCAAGTCTATTGATGGAACATGTGTCTGTTTCCTTTCAGTGCCGTGATCTTGATACATTTGAAGCAAGGCATGGCCGTTCTCATGGAGGTGACTGATTGTTGATGGAGTGGTGAATAAGCACTGAGTTACTTATCTTCTATTTACAGTCTGAGTCTACAGTGACACGATGATTCATAGGTAGATCTTATCAAATAGTTTGCACAGCTAGGAGTTTGTATTTGTTGAGGCCATAATAAGAAACTCCTCATGAACAGCCTGGCAGCACATTTCTACACACTGAAATAAATAAATAAATAAATAAGCCAACAAATGATTTGTCCAAAAAATCTTTCGTGAATTCGTATTTTGATGATGGTATGCAATGTTATCTAGCACGCAAAAAATGTACATATATTTGCCTTGATATGTATTTGAAATGTTTTCCCATTTATGTGAGCACACATCGGTAATTCCATCACCAATAGTAAAAATATGGAGTTACTCAAATGAGGGTCAAATGATTCTGAGGGTCAAATCCTGAAATACACGTCATTGCAAYAGTTGGTGTTCTTCGTTTCRTATTTGCCAAATATTTCAGAAAAATAAATGAGATTTTGACATGAACGCRATATTCTTTCCCTCTTTCCAATAAAATCATCTGGTTAAAATAGCTCGGTTAAAATCTACCTGTGGAAAGTGTGTGGAGAGAGATTTGTACAGGAAGTTCATCAAGCTATACATGATATAGCAATGGAGTAGGTCCACTGTAGGTACATCCATCAGTCGAGTTTGTGCAAGCACCCTTACTTATTGCTTTGTGTATTAGTAAAATTAGGAAAGTCTGTCATCTAAGAAAGCGTGTAAGAAAAATGAACAGATACACTGTACTATAAGCACTGTGTGAAGTTCTGTTCTCAAGATTTGTCAATGAAAGGTAAGCAAAATTGAGTCATCTCATCTTTGCTACTCCACCCAGCTCTCCAGCACCCCACCTCGCTGAGTTTCTCCAACGGCTAGTCTGCTGGTCCAATTAGTGAAAAGTGGAACAAGCATGCTGGGTGAGGTTCTCTATGCACATACTGTACGTATGAACATTACTGAAGTTGTGCTGTACACAAAGCGAATTGACTTATACTGTATTGGTTTCATGCACAAACCTAACMGCATAGTGGACCCTAGACTGTGATTTGGAAGAGATTTGAGTTGTATTTTACATTTGAAATTTTATTTATGTAATAAAACTTCAGGGGAGAAAAAAAAATCTCCTCGACACAAGTTATTTACTTGTGTGAAGGATGTAGGTGGATTTGCTTGGGTATGATGGAATGAGAGAAAATGCAGCTTTATTTACCTTAGATGACAATGCACACTTAGCTCTTCTTTTCAAATCAGCACTTGTATACATACTTGCAGGCTTATAGTCTTTGTGTTGCCCTGCAAACTTGACTATCAAGTCTGACTATTATTGCACTCACTGTTATGCATGCAGTGGAACATGTGTGTACTGTATGCACTGTATGATTGTCAGGCAGTTGACTTGGACTTTAAATGTTCTGCACACGCAATCTTATCATTTTGATTCATACACATTGCATACAGACTTACTTCTTTTTATTGTGTAAAGCTGCTTTRCGACAATGTCAATTGTTAAAAGCGCTGTATAAATAAAATTGACTTGACTTGACTTGACATTAGGTACATTCCCATTCATTAGAATTGGATTCATCAAAACAGTTGAGTTAAGTGCACATACTTATACATTTTTTAATGCTTTTTGTTACTTTTCTGCTATGTCATTATGGCCCAGGTGTGAGCGATTTATCAACAGTTGATCAAAGGTCATGCTAACAGAACAATGCAAAGAATTAAAATGAAAGGCTGTAGCAAAAATGTTTGTGTGGACTGAATTGTGGATAGGTGGGTGCTGGCAGTCGTTTCAGATGTCACTCATCAATCTGAAAAAAAACAAAAAAAAAGAAGTAATGAACAAACAAGAAACAGAATTTTGAAAGGTTTTATAAATTGAAATAAATCTTTATGCGTTAACAGTACAAAAAAACAGAGACATGCGGACGGAAAACCAGCTCTTAGAGGTCGCAGGGTCTCAGATCTCAGAACTAAAGTTCACCTTTTCAGCAAACCCAACCATGATAAGACAGGAACGGCTGGAAAACATCTGTGAATTCTGTTGCCAGAGCCTTGACTTGAATCTGATTGGGTTTGAAAGTAATGAGGAAAAAGTCAATAAAAAGTCATCAGAATATGAACTAAATGCACTGAATATGCTTTAATATATATATATATAAAAAAGTTTTAATTTTTTTGCACTGATTATTGTTTTGATGATCAGAAAACTGAACTCTCATAATATCTCTAAACAATAAATACAGCGTTCATAAGTCAATATTAACATGTGCATATAATGACAAAACAGCAGCACAGGCTTTCCTGTTGTAACTGGAATAGACAACTTTTCATAATTGTTTTTAATGGGCTCACGACCATGATGTGCTTCCTTTGCATCCACTGGGGGAACCAGGCGGCTTCCGGTAGCCAAGTCTCCATCAGTTAACCTCCTGATCGTTAACTAAGCCGCATCAGGGGGCCTGTTAGCCTGTAACGGCCTGAAATCCTGCATTGCCTGCCRACGTGGCTCCACTTGGGAAAGGCATAGGCAGTGGGGTTTTCCCTACGATCGCACTTCTCTTTCCCACATTGAGAGCTGTTTGATGTGCTACGGCGGAGGTGAAGTAGCGGAGGTGGTAGAGGGAATTGTTAATAGACCACAGAGAGAAATACCATGGAAGAACGGTTTTACCCTTCCGTAATTAAGAACACCGAAGTCCCTCGGTACAATGTCATTATACAGCACAATCCACTGTAAATGTACAGTATGTAAAAGATTTTCAAATTCATGATTAATATTTCTGTATATTATTGTCTTTAGCAGCTTTATAGAAATCCTGATATTAAAAGTTATAAAACTTCAGAAACAATGGCAAGTCCTTAAGATGGAAAATCCCTAAGGAAGAAATCTTGAGTGGAAACTATGATTCTAATATATTCCTCTTTAATAACAGTAAACTAGTGCTCGTTCTGTTTATTCAAACTTGATTATGAGCATCATTAAAAGTTTAACGTTAGAGTGTCTGTGAGGTACCGTCCACACTAATCTCATGGTGATCTTTAGGCTGGTCTCAGCAGTCACAAGAGCATGTTGCACGAGAAAGCCTGGATTTCTCATTAATCCCAAAACTGTTTGTTGTGTGAAGATCTTGAGTTCTTTCACTTCTACTACCCCTTCCACATAAACCATTTTTTTGACCTTTGGGTTTTATTGACCTTGCTTTGTACACAGTATCCCTGCCATGCTGGAACATGTTTGTTACTCCTGGTGTCACTGAAGGGAAATCTTGGCAATTGTGTGCTTGTTGCAACAACAGTTCCGAGAAGACCCTTATGCTTTATACGGGTCTAATTGGTCCACATAATTTTGGGCACCATTTATAGCTATTATAGTGATAACAAGAGTGAACATGAACAAAGACATTCTTAGCACAGCTAAAAATATACAGTAAGTAAGATGCATAATTATTTAATGCATAAAAAAAAAATTAAATACCTCCCTCCCCTTCAGAAATGACGATTTCTTTATAATGTGAAGTCTTGTCGTATTTTATTCCTTATATAATTCTCTTTTAGACACTGATTACCTTTGAAATAGATTTATAAGGAGAAGACTAGCAGTTATAAATAATAGAAAAAAAAGAAGAAAAAAAAAA
>QMIH01002490.1:43472-59839 GCA_003987875.1 Clarias batrachus | reverse complement strand
GCGGTAACAGCTACCAGATGGGAGCGGAGACAGTGTACTGTACATTCACCTTCTGACTGCTCACTGGCTTGGATAAAGTTTCGAAATCAAGCGCTGGCATGAGATAATGTATAGCTCACATCACGGGGGGAAAAAAAAACACAACAACAACATACCTGACTTCCTTTTTGCCCAGGAGGACCCTTTGGAGAAATACAAGATACAGATAAGGGAAAGCAAAAACAAATGTCAAGTGCAATACTGAATATTTTATATCCGTTATTTACCCTGAAGAGCAAAAATATCAATTTAGCAAAATCGAAGCGACATGCAACGTAAGTTCACAGAGAAATTCTGCTATGGTGCTGTATGCATCACACGGCACGGTGGCTTAGCGGTTAGCGCTGTCGCCTTGCACCTCAAGGTCCTGAGTTCAAATCCGGCATTGGGTCCATGTGCATAGAGATTCTCTCAAGTTCTCCCCGTACTTTTTGGGGGTTCTCCTGCAGATTTGGCTAATTACTGTACCATTTCCAAATTGCCTGCAGTGTGTGAATGTTGACTGGAGGTGTTGCAATGGAATACAGTAAATAAAATGGTCACCATTGGCCTCCAGGGCTATTAGTTGGACTACAGCGGTTCCTGGATGGATGGATGGATGGATGGATGGATGGTATTTATTATAGATTATAATGATAAACTATTGTATGTACCATAGTATTGCCGTGAAACGTCAGACATAAACATGGTAGGTACTATGGCGCTTTATTGGGTACCGTGGTAGTACTATGGTGTGTACCACAATACCTTTGTGAATACCATGTTAGATATGTTAGTATTGTACATACAGTACTGCTGGGATGATCTGGTACACACAGTACCACATAATACACCTGGTAACCACTGTGATTCCCAATAAGTACCATGGATTTCAGCAAAGTATTGTGTACTGACCTTTGGAGGGTCGGGGCCACTGCTAGTGGCATTTGATAAGATACAACAAGTTTTAATACATGGTGCAATTGTATTATAATATAGAAATACTACCACTATGGTAATTAAACATGTATACAGSTCTGAAAAAATTCAGGGGGCCACTGCATAATAATCTGTTTCTTATGTTGTTGTTGTTTTTTTTCTGACAGGTGCATGTATTGGTGATATGAACAATTTTGTTTCATGTTTTATGAACCGCTGACAATTTTTCTCCTTAATTCAAAATATAACCATTGTTATTGTGTTGGTGGCACGGAGGTGTAGCGGTTAGCACTGTCGTCTTGCACCTCCAGGGTCCGGGTTCGCTTTCCGTCTCTGTGTGCATGGAGTTTGCATGTTCTCCCAGTGCTTGATGGGTTCCTCCGGGTTCTCCGGTTTCCTCCCATACACCAAAGACATGTAGGTTAGGTTAATTGGCGTTCCCAAAATTGCCTGTGTATGTGTGTGCCCGGCGATGGATTGGCACCCTGTCCAGGGTGTACCCCGCCTTAAGTCTCCTGGGATGGGCTCCAGGCCCTCCGGAGCCTGAATACAGGATTAAGCGGTATAGATGATGAGTGAGTGAGAGTGTTATTGTGTTAATGCTTCGGCTAAATAACATTAAGATATCATATTTGGTGGAATCATGACCCTGATTTGTGATTACAAGCTTTCATGCGTTTTGGCTCTCCACCAGTCCTTCACATTGCTGTTGGGTAACTTTACACCACAAAAAGCAAACAGCTCAGCTTTGCATGATGGTTTGTGACCCTCCATCTTCCTCCTGAAGATTTCCGGAGTAAATTGCAGCAGTGCTCGCTAATTATTTTTTTCCAGAGCTGTATTTTTGACAGYATCCTGATACCTGTTCCATCGTACCATACTATGGCATAATGAACCATGTATCATACTATAGTAGGTGTGTCATTGGACCAAAGTATGTACCATGGTAAGTCAAAGATTTATCAAGCTCAGGAAGGTACGTTGAAATGAAAAAGTGCTGGAAAAGTTCTCATTATCATTTACTGTAATTCTGTCTAGGATAAAACATGAGTTCTGGAATCCACACACTCACACACACATGCACAAGCCTGCTGTCACTCAAAGCCGAATACAGATACTCACGGGTTTTCCGTCCAAGCCGAGAGGCCCCTGTGTGCAGAAAAGGCAGAGGAAGAGAAATGAGCGGTTAGGCACTGCGGCTCCGCACAAACATGGGGCAATAAAGGACAGCGTGCAGCAGAAGGTGGAGGATAAAACATCACAGGCATGATGGGAGATAAAGTAGAGAAAAGGTGGTTGCTCAGTGTAAGTGTAAGTGCAGCTTGATATCACGTCTTAATTTTATAGGAACACTCTTAGACGAATGCTCGTGGTTGTTACAGGTTGTTCAATGTGCTGCCCATTGTGATGGATTGTCAATGCAACAGGTCTCCCGATCTGACGCCTTAGACTTTTATCTTTGGGGTCATCTGAAGGCAATTGTCTATGGTGTGAAGATACGAGATCTACAGCACCTGAAACTATGGATACTGGAAGCCTGTGCTGACATTTCTCCTGCGGTGTTGCTATCAGTGTGTGAAGAGTGGGAGAAGAGGGTTGCATTGACAATCCATCACAATGGGCAGCACATTGAACACATTTTATAAGTGGTCAGAAACTTGTAAATAACTCATGAAAGAATAAAGTTACGTTAAATCATTGTTTTTCTTGTGAAACTCCCAATAAGTTTGATGTGTCACATGACCCTCTTCCTATTGAAAAAACAAAAGTTGGATAAAAGATGGCCGACTTCCAAATGGCCCCCATGGTCACCACCCATCTTGAAAAGTTTGCCCCCTCACATATACTAATGTGCCACAAACAGGACATTAATATCACCAACCATTCCCATTTTATTAAGGTGTATCCATATAAAAGGCCCACCCTGTATTCAGTGCACAACATGTACTGCTCTAAAGATCACCAGTGTCAAGTCCAGCTGAGATCCAACCAAGACCAAGTCTTAAAGAAGACGAGACCATGTTGGAAACAAGAACGAATAAAAGCAAGACCAAGTCCAGAGTGAGACCAAAAACCATCAAATCCTTTTTTTAAGCCATGCTTTCACATTGCCTAGTTTGCTTGCCCAAGACCAAGACAACATCAATTACAAATTCCAGTAAATCCAAGACAGATTCAAGTCAATGCAAAACACATCTCAGGACCAGATCTGAGTCGTGCAGTTTGGTTGAAGCGAGCTCCACATGCCCGAAGCTCTAATTCACTCCACCGGCTTAAAAACAGCTTTAACACTTCACACAATGTACCAGATTCCAGAAAAACCCTGAAAATGTTACAACTACATAGAAATAAAGCATSACTCTTYGAAATGTTCATGTACCTTTGGAAAGGAGTTTCAGTGAAGTACTTCGAAAGCTCCATGAGGCATGWTGGTAGAGACAGTGGAGTCTCTGAARAAGCTTAGCAGAGATGTCCTCTGACCTGTGTGACCTGTATATATATACTATATATATATTTCTTAGTCTCTTGAGGATGGAAACCAGGACCAGAAGTGGGAGAAGTGATGCACTAGAATCAGCTCATAAAACCCATTTCATRGGTCAAGTGTCTGAATGTGGGGTAAAATGTGGCACTGACAAGATGTGGTATAGGACGCTATGAAGTTATTGTTCATATAATGATATGGGRAGAAACAAAAATCTCACATCTCAACATGTTACTTTTGGTTTTAGTTGCACAAAACCCCTGAGTGATGCCTACAGACCAGWAGGAGGTCATGAGGATGGAGAGGTTTGGTCTCGAATGTGGATGCGTAAATGTGGTGCAAACATGTTTGCTCGGTGTCGGGTCCATCTGGGAACATTTAAGTTGCCTGATTTCCCTGGTGGCTATTCATGATGAGCAGCCTTGGTACGCACATTGAGGTCATGCTGGTCTTTCCTAAACAAAGACAAATGGATCTTAACCTCAGAATTGCAGATTGATTTATGATGTCCTGACACAACCTGACCTGCCAGAGGTACGCTAAGCTGGGGGGCGGCGGGTGCTACTGTTGTGCTAGGCCTGGGTTGGAGTTATTTCAGCAGGTAAACTTTATTTTTTTTTTAAATATAATTTTTTATCTTTATAAAGGATTTAGAGGTGTTTATCATGGCATTATTAGTAGTATGAAGAAGATGAAGAAAACTGAGCATATTTATTTTCGGAAGTGACTAATGACCTATGCCCATGCAAAACATATGGTTATAAAGTGATTTGTAACCATAATGTATATTTGGTAGGGGCATTGGTGGCTCAGTGGTAGGTTTCTTGCCTGCCATGCAGAAGGCCCGGATTCGATTGCCCAACCCCACCCCAGAACTGGATGCAGAACCAGTTCCTAGCCCAGATAAACTGGAAGAATTGCGTCAGAAAGGGCATCCGGCGTTAAAACTGTGCCAAGCTTGTGTGCGGATCAGATTGCCGGGAGCAGCCGAAAGACCAACAACAATTCGTAACCATAAATTTTGTTGGGGAACGATTAAAAAACAAAAAAGCTATAGATTGCTGTAAAGTAACACTATAATAGGCAGTCAAGAGACTTGAATTCTTCAATGAGCAAACAATTTGTGTATCTATTTAAATTCCTTCAGTTTACCACAGTAAACATGTCTGTTCCTCACTCCTCATCTATACCACTTCATCCTGTATACAGGGCACGGGGGCCTGGAGTCTATCCCAGGAGACGAGGCGGGGTACACTCTGGACAAGGTGCCAATCCATCGCAGGGCACACAMACTCACTTACACACTATGAACAATTTTGTGAGCACCAGTTAACCTACTCTGGAGGAAACCCACCAAGCACAGGGAGAACATGCAGACCCCATGCACACAAACCTGAGGCGAGAATCAAACCCCCACCCTGGAGGTGCAAGGCGACAGCACTAACCACTACACTAACATGCGGCCTCATCTTGTAAAGGAATTTAGCAATCAGACATGTAAGATGAGACGTCACCATTTTTTWAAGCAATTTATGCAAATACAGTCGAACCTCGGATTGCGAGTAACTCGGTTTACGAGTGTTCCRCAAGATGACCAAAGATTTTTAATAAATTTTGACTTGAAAAACGAGCATGTCTTGGTTTATGAGTGCCAAGTCTTTTGACATCGACACACACACACTCTCTCGCCTTTACACCCCCCCCTCCCCGGCTTCAAACAGACACACACACTCTGCTCTATACAGAAACTCTGCTTTGTCATGATTCTTTTCAAAAGGTAAGGTGCTGGTTCATTTGTTTGTTTGTTTTTTTWCTCTACAGCAGTGATTCCGTTAGTCTGCACTCACGCGAGTGTCATTAGAGAGATTTCTTTTTTTCCCATTAAAACAGTGTTTCCGTTGTGCGTGTGTTTGTTGTGAAAATTAAAAAGCGAGGTGGGGGGAGGGAGGAGGAGTTTTACTGTGTAAGACGAGAGGAGGGAAGGGGCTAATTCCACACACACACACACACACAAATACACACATACCCACACACAAATACACGGCGCCTGCACGCACAAACGGAAACACTTATCTGTTGGGATTTATTTTAACTTTTTTTGCAGGTTAATTTGTTTTATTTTTACTTTATATATTTTATTAATTATTTTTCTGTATTTTTTGGGGGGGAGGGGGCTGTGGAATTATTTGAGTAGTCACTATTTCTTATGGGAAGATTTGATTTGGTTTACGAGTGTTTTGGAATACGAGTCCGCTTCCTGAACGAATCATGCTCGTAATCCAAGGTTCCACTGTACTGTACAACACAAGGTCTGTATTGTAAGCAATGCAACAGTGGGCACAGCTTTTTTATTCATTCACATACTGTAGGCCATCAATCTGCACATGTTGGCAGAGTAACACTTCTATCCAAAAGTCCTACTCAACATAGTCTCTATTACAAGCAATGCACTTGTGCTATCGTGAACCCAACTCTCGAATCCTCTTTGAAAATMTCCTTTGTCACAATTGACGGCCTCCCAGTGCACTACGGAATGTTCATAGAGAYGACGCCATTGGTAAGGGCGACATGCACAGATAGATGAAGAAATTGTAAGATGTGGAAACCAGCACTGAAGACAAAACGTGCAGTGGCAAATCATCAATTGCAACAAAGGGGAAGAATCGAGAGTTGGGTTCAACGATGGCGCAAGTGCATTGCTTGTAATGGAAACTATGTCGAGTAGTACCTTTGTGTAGAGTTGGGGTTACTCTACCAACATGAGCAATTTGAATGACATATATCAGTTAATAAAAACTTAAGCACACTTTTGCACTACTTTCAGTACTTAGTAAAACTACATAGTAACTGATTGTTAATGAAGGCACTTTAATGATACGACCACGCTACAGTAGCTACAWAGCTAGCTAGAAACAGTGTACATCCTACTTGCTAATTACATTTTGAAAAACTATCATTGATCAAAAAATTAAAATCATAGTGGAAGCATGGGGTAAAGGGATAATATTTTAGCTTTCCAGTGCACTAMGGAACTGGAATGCTCTAGTCTAATGCTCATGAAACCCAGACGTTAACCCTCAGAAGCACTTGCCTACTACATTTCYTTGATAATACCAGTGTTTCCCAATCCTAGTGCTGGAGCCCCAGAGGGTTTATAGATTTCCTGATCCATCTGAGATAATTATCGAACTGTCTAAAAGTTGGATGCAGCATGTAATGATGAAACTAAGCTGGAAAAAAATGCATCAACCCCTAATGCAAGTTCCTCCCATTAAATACAGTGATAGCTATCAGTATCGGAGTGCGTAGTGTATAACTTACTTAAACCACAATCATGAATTTGAGAACAACATCGTGGTAAAACTGTTAAAGAATGGAGCCGTGGCAAACCTCGGGTCAAGCTCCCAGTGTGGCTTTGTTCCTTCTATTGTTTGTCAGTCATGGGAGACCATTATTTTTGAACATTCCTGATTTCYACAGATAAGATCTTTCTACATCCCAAACCATATTACCTCTGAAAAAAGAATTAAGAAATAAATAACCTCTGTCTAAAACCCTCTGATTTACCACACATGTTCTACAAAGAGTGTAAGAAAAAAAAAAAAAACAACTGGGTTCGACTTCCCAATAAAACCTCATGAGGCGAGTTGAGAAAACAATAATTGCTTTTCTGTCTCCTGTCCTGCATTAGCTCTATTTTTTTTTCCGCCGTCGTAAATTACAAATTCGACCCAGGGAAGGTTTTGGGACTCCAAGCGTTCCAGCTGAAACTGGTCTCTGTGAAAGCCTCGGGAGAACAGGATTGGGAAACTGATTACAGCGAGAGCGCGACCCTGCCTTCAGCACGGCTCTGTACTTCCACTCATCCTCACCGTTCCCAATCTTTTAATCTAAACTGTGGGCCAAAAGTATGGAAGCAGGCAATGATTTGTTGATAGCCAGCAACCAGTGCAGAGATTTTTAKTGACGTCTAATCATGTGGAACTTGGGAAAATAATCTGGTCACCATGGTTACCATATACAGGGTGGGTGAAAGGTGGTGAACGTGTACTCTCTCCAAGGGAGGTAAAGCCAACCAAGCATCTTTTCAATCGTAACAAACTCTGAAGAAGGCGCTCTCCATCCTGTTCACCCTCGACAGCATGGCAATGTCACATGCTTACATCACTGACCATGGTTAACTGTCATATCACTGAGGTCCTAACTCGTAGTCTCTGGATGAAAGAAAAGCGCACACTCTTTTCTTTTGTTGCACCAACTCAATGTTTACTTCGAGTTAAATACATTGTGGCTTCGGAAAGTATTAACAACTTGTAGATCAGATTTACAGACGAAACTCAATTTCATTGAAATGCATAGAATTGGTTGTACACGGGCACAAGAAGCTTTGGATTATGGTTCAGAAGGTCGCGGGTTCGAACCCCACGACCACCACGTTGCTAATCTTGAGCAAGGCCCTTAACCCTCAATTGCTCAGATGTATAATGAGTTAAATTGTAAGTCGCTCTGGATAAGGGTGTCTGCAAGCAATAGATCGACAGGGTCAATGGTTTATTGTAAAGCGCAATCCTTCTTGATTTTGTTCAAAATATTTAACAGTAAAAGGTTAAACATAGGCAGTACGGTGGTCCGGGTTCGATTCCTGTCTCTGTGTGTATAAAGTTTGGATGTTCTCCCCGTGCTTGGTGGGTTTCTTCAGGGTACTCCAGTTTCTTCCCACAGTCCAAAGACAAGTAAGTTAGGTTAGCTCCAGGCCCTCCGTGACCCTGAATACAGGATTAAGCSGTRCAGATGATGAGTGAGTGGTTAAAGAAACTASAAGTGTCGGACCGAAATTCTACACCATGCTCGTTTTACTTTCCTTATAACACATTTGGTTTAGGATAGACTTCACACCCTGACTTGCAGTAAAACTTCCATGCAGCTGGTGCACCTGACCCCTGCTGTACTGAGGCCTGGTGAATTAACGCCTCAAAGCAGGACCCTGAACCGCTTAAGTGCTCAGAGAGCRTACACCATGGCTGGCGATCATGTGGTGTACGCCCTACTCCATTCCAAACTCGGGTATTTGTGAAATCTGGTTGCACTTTCTTTCTGTAATAAATATTTATGGAGTTCTAAGACAAACAAAAAGCAGAATCTGAAACCAACGTGAGAGCGCTGTTAATTTATGATGTCATTGGCATAAACAAAATGTTTTTTTGAACAGTTACTTTATGTTCCATCTTTCCTTCGCAAGTGTCTCACTTGAGTTTTGTAATGTCCTGTGATGAGTGATGTAATTAAGGATCTGGTTACTAAAAAAATGATTGATGTGCCAGATTGATAAGACACACCCACGTTGGATATTTACACCGAAGTCCTGCTATTCTTTGTTTTGTATTTGACCACAATTTAAGTGAAACTTTTATGTTTTAGGGTTAAAAGCATCTCATTCAACAAAGATGTACAGGTACACATCAATACTATGGTTGAGTTATCTGTTGAGTTACGCATTTAAAAAATAATAACCAGTTTAGAATAACCACAATGAAACTGTACATGCTTATACACTCACCTAAAGTGTATGTATTATTAGGAACACCATACTAATACGGTGTTTGACCCCCTGTCGCCTTCAGAACTGCCTTAATTCTACGTGGCATTGATTCAACAAGGTGCTGAAAGCATTCTTTAGAAACGTTGGCCCATATTGATAGGATAGCATCTTGCAGTTGATGGAGATTTGTGGGATGCACATCCAGGGCACGAAGCTCCCGTTCCACCACATCCCAAAGATGCTCTATTGGGTTGAGATCTGGTGACTGTGGGGGTCATTTTAGTACAGTGAACTCATTGTCATGTTCAAGAAACCAATTTGAAATGATTCGAGCTTTGTGACATGGTGCATTATCCTGCTGGAAGTAGCCATCAGAGGATGGGGACATGGTGGTCATAAAGGGATGGACATGGTCAGAAACAATGCTCAGGTCGGCCGTGGCATTTAAGCGATGCCCAATTGGCACTAAGGGGCCTCAAGTGTGCCAAGGAAAGATCCCCCACACCATTACACCACCACCAGTAGCCTGCACAGTGGTAACAAGGCATGATGGATCCATGTTCTCATTCTGTTCAATCGAGACTCATCAGACCAGGCAACATTTTTCCTGTCTTCAACTGTCCAATTTTGGGGAGCTCGTGCAAACTGTAGCCTCTTTTTCCTATTTGTAGTGGAGATGAGTGGTACCTGGTGGGGTCTCCTGCTGTTGTAGCCCATCCGCCTCAAGGTTGTGCGTGTTGTGGCTTCACAAATGCTTTGCTGCATACCTCGGTTGTAACGAGTGGTTATTTCAGTCAAAGTTGCTCTTCTATCAGCTTGAATCAGTCGGCCCGTTCTCCTCTGACCTCTAGCATCAACAAGGCATTTTCGCCCACAGGACTGCCGCATACTGGATGTTTTTCCCTTTTCACACCAGTCTTTGTAAACCCTAGAAATGGTTGTGCGTGAAAATCCCAGTAACTGAGCAGATTGTGAAATACTCAGACCGTCCTGTCTGGCACCGACAACCATGTCACGCTCAAAATTGCTTAAATCACCTTTCTTTCCCATGCTGACATTCAGTTTGGAGTTCAGGAGATTGTCTTGACCAGGACCACACCCCTAAATGCATTGAAGCAACCGCCATGTGATTGGTTGATTAGATAATTGCATTAATGAGAAACTGAACAGGTGTTCCTAATAACCCTTTAGGTGAGTGTGTATATTTAAATAAATAAGTAAAATAAGCCTGAAATTCTTTTTAGAGTTTCTTTGTACCATGAAACAGAGGATGTGGTGACCAGAGAGTGGAGTATTTCAAATTCTTTGATCAGTGCTGGCAGCAGAGCTAGAAACCTGAACTGATGGGAACCTGAGTGAGCGTGTGTCTCTGATCGCGTCTCATGTTTTCTACTAATGGAACCTCAAAGCCTCAATCGCACCCCAGCACGGGTTTTGCGGTGCGACTACGGTAAGCGGGGAGACGGAAAACACCAAGCATCTGGATGTAATGCCAATGAAATCCTTTTCAATTCCACCTTCGGTTCCCACGGGGAAATTGTTTATTGCTTCGCGTTACGGTCCATACATAAAAAAAGTCATTTGTGAAACATAGCATTCTTTTTTTTTCTCTACTAGCAAATATTCGCTTTGATAGTTGGTACGGATGAAAAAATAAAGCAAGAGGCAGTGAGTCAGTAAGGAAAACAGTTCTCATGCCAGCTTCTCTTTTTGATGTTTGGTCGGAGGTGAAAAGCTTTCGCTCTGATTTAATGGGGAATTTCTTATACCACTCTGCCCAAATATACAACCTTTATATTTATATTCATGAGGCACTTCTTGGTGTAGTTTCATATTACCTTTTAACTTACAGAAAAGTCTAAAAAGAGAGCTGATGGCTTCACACATCCTGGTGTGTGCAACACCGCAATGGATTGAATGGAATGCAAATGTGATTGAAATCGCTAGAAATTACAACCTTGATTTTCACAGGCTGAGAAGTAAGTCCACAAATTAACATCATTATGAATCTAAAAACAATTTTTTTTTATATACTTGGGTGAAAACCTTTGTGTTTCGGTTCCTGCTTGCTGGTGTGGTTGTGCTGAGGTCAGATGATTGAACATTCGATTTCTTGGCCTTGGCTTGCTTTCATGGTTCCCATGAAGTTATTGGTTTTTCAGCATTTGCTTGAATCTAAACAGAAAGTAGAGCTCTATACACTCAAGAAMTCATGCGCCTTCTTCTTCTATYAGCAGTCACATCATCAATAAACGCCAGAGATCCGGTTCAATACAGCCAAACTCGCCCATGCCATAACACTGCCTCCGTCATGTTTGACAGATTACGTGATAGACTTTAAAACATGAGCACTCACTTTCCTTCTCCATATTCTTCTCTTTAAATCATTCTGGTGCAAGTTAATGTTGTATCAGAACTGGGTTGGCCTTTGAACAGCTACGGCGGCATGGTGGCTCRAATCAGTAGTGGTGTTCGTAGGCATAAATTCGAAAACTGCGTCGACGTCCAAATACTCATAGACCTGACTTTATGCAATGACAATATCTGTCATTTGTATATGAACTCCGGTGCTAATTTGTTGGTCTCACTCACTCATCGTTTTCAGGGTCGCGAGGAGCCTGGAGCCTATCCCAGGAAACTTGGGGCACGAGGCGGGGTACACCCTGGACTGGACAGGGTAACAATCCATCGCAGGGCAAGCGCACACACACAGACACACACACACACAGACACACACTCGTTCACACACTATGGGCAATTTGGGAACGGCAATTAGCCTAACCTACATGGAAACCTACCATGCATGGGGAGAACATGCAAACTCCATGCACACAGAGACGGGAATCGAACCTGAACCCTGGAGGTGCAAAGCGACAGTGTTAACCTCTACACCACCGTGCCGCCTAATTTGTTGGTAATTGTTAATTTTCTTGTTGATGCATTCGTTCTAAAATAAAAGAATGAAATCAATCAAAATCAATGTCTTGTGAGTAAACAAACAAGTTTCGGGGGGTTTTTTTTGGAAACATAAAAATCGGAGATAATTTAGATGAGGGATTTTTTAGATGAGCATGTGAGAGGAGGCGTAAGGTGCACACAGCTGCATCACACACACAAATGGTTATGCAATACCGTCTGTATGCACTTAACCAACGCACTAACACAAACACAAACACACACACACCCTGTGCCTCAAACCAAATATGGCTCGCTTCTAACCGAATTATTATTTTATTCCCGACTGTTTCATTTGAAATAATGACCTGAACCGAATTCCATAACCTGAAAAGTTTTAGATTAAATCCTGAAACTTCCTGTATTAACTAAATAAGGAAATAAAGCCAATACAGGAACTTAATTAGCTTCGRRAAAWAAAAGGAATGTTTCTGAAAGGCAGACGATTCCCGGAAAGAAGCAGGCAATTGCAAACGCATGGCTCACTGCGTCTGGCGGAGAGATTTAAAAAGCTTGGATTCCACCCGCATCTGCTGACGCCCCACACCAGCGCAGGTTGGCACTGCAGCCCCAAAACCAGACCCCATCCGTGTTTATCCTGCGGAGAAATCTGTGTATCTGTCTGAAAAATATTTGTGCTTGCGATTGCATGAAGGACTTGCGTTCCTTCCACGTTTCCTGCATCACAGTTAGCGCTTCTAACGCCTCCGATTCMTGTTTTCTGGTGGAACCCGATTTGGTCCTTTGCTGTCGTACTTCATCCATATCAAAGTCCAACGTGTTTTGAGATGCTTTTCCGCTCGTTGTTTGTGAAGAGTGGTACGTTAAAGCACCATATTCTTCGTAAAGCAGCCGGACCATTCGACCTCTTTTTTTTTTCCTTCTCACATCAACAAGGCTGTTCTCCTTTCAGAACCCGTTCAGTTATGTGTGAAAAGAAAAGCACATCTGGTACCAACAACAATACCACGGCCAAAGACCACATGGTCAGAGATCACGTCTACTCGCATCGTTTTGTCATTTAATGTGAACACCAAATCTTCACGTTTTTGTTTCCTTTTCCTTCAGTTGGTGATGATGATGATGATGGCGATGGCGATCTCCTATCATCCGGAGATCGCCAGTTCGATTCCCAGGTGATGCTGGAACCTCTCGCAGCCGGAGGTCTATTGAGAGCTGATTGGCCGAGCTCTCTCAGAGGGGAGGGATGAGAGGTACTTAGYGCTCCCACATTAATCACGGCTCTACAGCCAACCAGGAGCGGATAGCGCTGTCCTTAGAGTGTTACGCCGCCCTCAACGGTGCGCGTGAGCGAGCAGTTCGAAAAGATGCGGACGTGGTTCAGAGGAAACATGAGATAGTCGTCGGCCCTCCCGACTGAGTGGTAGTAGTAGCCTTAATGTGGGAGCCCCCTAGTGACTGGGAGGAATTCGACACGACTGAATTAGGGAGAAAATCTGAGAAAAAAAAGGCTCACACTCGATCATARCCCATCAATAAGCCCTTATGTCTTGTGGATGGAGGTGGAGTCATGCAGGAAGAGCTTAGCATGATAGGATACAGTACAAGTGATTAAATAAATAAATAAATAGTGCTTAATTAAYCCCAAAGGGAAATCTTAATTTGGAGYAGACAGGGTTAAAGGCTTTGTTCAAGGGCTCAGCGAAGGCAACTTGGCAGTGCTGGGATTCAAACCCTCAACCTTTGGATCAGAGAACCAGTAATTTACAGCATTAACCATGTGAGCTACCGCTGCACTACGGAGGACTGTAGGAAAATGAAATAAACAAATTAAAAAAAAGATTTGTTCGTTTTGATGAATGAGATTCAAAGAACCAAGTCACTAAAATGATCCAAACTTCCCATCACTACAGTACAGTGGTACCTCCGCATACGAACACCACGACTTACAAATTTTCGCCTAAACTAAAATTTTGCAAGAAATTCAGCGTAAAAAAGCATTTTCGGCATACGAGAGACGGAGCTGATGCTTCTAGCTGCGCGTTCATAAATGAAGGTTACAGTAAGTGAGGTTTAATGTTTATTTATTTCATATTTTACTTCAGTTCCATGTCTTTTCTAAATGTTTCGATTGTTTTTATGTGCAAAATATATCGACTTATAGTGTTGGAAATGAGTAATATTGGTATTATTTTTGGGGGGCTGGAGCGGATTATCTGCATTAACAATATTTC
Source organism: Clarias batrachus (assembly GCA_003987875.1). Classification (NCBI taxonomy): domain Eukaryota; kingdom Metazoa; phylum Chordata; class Actinopteri; order Siluriformes; family Clariidae; genus Clarias; species Clarias batrachus. Next base: position 45,708 of record QMIH01002490.1, on the reverse strand, counting down.
CTGTTGGAAAATGTGTTTCGCAATACGAGATTTCACCTTAAGAACTCACCTCTAGAACGGATTACATTCGTATGCCGAGGTACCGCTGTATTGCGGTTTGGTGGACAAGCGGAGGGAAATAATAAGAGAAAAAGTGAATGTCACCACACACACACGATAGCACAACACTGACACAGTGAGTGTATCAATAGTCTTAGTGTTTAGAACAGTGTATTAATAGTCACACTCACCACACTTGTTTTGTTTTGGCTGTTTTCTTGTGAAGCACACACACACACACACACACATACACCTGTAAGTAATTATTCGGAGGTAAATTCCCAGCAGGAAAGAGAGCGAGGCAGACACAGACTGAGCAAAGCGGCACTGTTTAAACCCCCTGAGTGAATACAAGCGTCTGCACAGGCGTGAGCGTGCCAGGCCTGACCGATCCCTATCTGCGGAACGGCAGTATTACAGTAAAACTAACACACTACGCTTGTCCCGTATTCACGCACAGCTACTCATCACGCTGAAGCAGTTAAGACCAGGCGGGKAGAGTGATTAACCAGACTTTCACTTGGTCAGAAAAGACAGACGCACAAACACACAAACAAAACACCCTCTCTCCTCACACACCCATAATCAGCTCTCCTCAGGGGCGGAAATCTGTTACGAGATCGGCTTTAAACGTCTAGCCAGACGCCGGGTTACTCAGTGACCAACAACAGGATGTGGTGTTATCCGGGAATCTCAGGCCAGACTCAGAGGAGCGCTCTGACTCACACGGCACACTGTTCAGTTCCGCACAGAGCCACTAGAGGACGTCAGACCWTCATCAGACATGACCGAGACGCACTGCATCCGGAGTAGTGCAGAGTAAGAGCACACAAGAGGGGAAGATTAGAAACGGGTTATACTGTATCTTGTTTTTCATCATAGAATGGATCAGCATAACGGATCAACTTTAATAAACCGACTTATACTTGAACAACCATTAATGTATATTTACATACAGAATTAAATAATAATAAATATTTCATAATGGGATGACTTATAATAAATGTAACAAATTATCTGACTTTATATTATTATTATTATAAATGTGCATTTAACATTATATCTTTTTGTTTATTTTTAAATTCATTGTGTAATTATGTAAACAACACCTATAGATTATAAACCATTCAGCCATAACATTAACACCACTTTCAGGGGAATTGAATTACACTGATTATCAATTATATTGTAGTAAACTGGTGACAGGATCATGGGCACCCAAGGCTCATCTACGCGTGTGGAGACCAAAGGCCAGCCCGTCTGGTCCGATCGCACAGAAAAGACACTGTAGCACAAACTGCCGAAAACAATCAATGCACAAAACAAACAACGCAAACAATAAACAACAAACAATGCTGGCCATTAGAGAAAGGAACCAGAACACCCAGTGCACCACAGCCGGTCACACATGGGGCCTGGCAGTCGAAGAGCCCAAGGCCACCGCCCCGACCTTCAGACTTCAAACACCCAAACAAGTCTGATCCACAGGGACCTCAATCCCACCACCCAAAGCAACCAAAGGACGCGTATCTAATGTCCAGGTTCGAGACACCAGAGGTCTTTTGGAGTGTCCAGAGGGGTCAGAGCTGCCCTGCTGGTACAAAAGGGGAACCTACAGCACACTGGGTGTAATTTTACAGTTTATCAGTGTATATTATACTACCTAAATAACTAAACAATAAATATTAAAATGTATAAATGCCTGTTGTTGTTATTTTTACTTTATTTTTATTGATAATCACTGAGACACGATTCTGTTCTCTGATATTCCTTCCTTTCTTCTGTCTGTCTTACCACACAGTGTTGTGAGTAAATAATCATAACCAAGTGTGGCTGAAGTGCTGCATGTTTAAGGAAAGGCAGAAAACTGGAGAAGGTACATAGAAGTGTAGAAAATCCAAGCAAAGTAATGAACTGTAAAAGGTCATGAAAGTCATAAAAGGGTCACCTTAATGGGAAAAAAAGAAGAAATTAAGAAAATGATGACGCAGGAGGGTAAAAAAAGAGGGAGGGGTAGTGAAATCAACTTTACCGGGTAGCCATCGCGTCCAGGTTTCCCCTGTACAAATTCAAAAGTCGGTCAAAACGCAGAAATTTAATGTGGGAGAGATATTTTGGTATAGGGGCATCGATCACACGAGTGGCCAGGTTTAGTAGCACAAAAAATGGGGAAAGGTTTAAAAAAAAATAAAACAAA
>QMIH01002490.1:20978-43396 GCA_003987875.1 Clarias batrachus | reverse complement strand
ATAATAATAATAATGTGCATATTTACATTTATTTATTAATAAAAATATTTTTTTAAACTTATCCTGAGTAAGTGTGTTAAATGGTAAAATAAGCATCACAATGAATACTCTCTCTTTCTCTATTGATGTAAAACTTCACCCTGAACCACTCATGCATTAATAGCTGTTCAATTTTTAAATACGATTTTTTTTCTCTCAACCTTAATCACAATATTAAACTGATCAGCTTCCAATCCCTTATTCTCATACTGCGGTCACTGTCGGAGGACTCACCTCCGCATAGCCGCAGTGCATTCTGGGACTTTTGCACCAAAGTCTTTACTATTTCTATAACAGAGTTTTATATGATAACATGATTTTTAAACACCGCCGAAGTTTTTAGGAGCTTGTTTCTTGACGTTCTGCTTATGTCTATGTTTAAGACTATTGTTTTATTTTCACTAATTAAACACACCAAAAACAGCTAAACACAACATGAATATTTCAGGGTGGAGCTTTCCTTTTACAGTAATGATTATTAAGTTTTGCTAATTGTGTTGATTGTGAAAGGAGCTCCTTGCAACCTAAAGCTCAGATGAAGAACACAGTGAAACTGCTATAAAAATCCAGTTCAAAATAAACACCATGTATCTGGTAATCGCTGACTTCTCCAAAAGCACACAGTGTTCCAGCGTGGGATTGAATCCGATGTGTCGGGTCACTGCATGTTTGTGTGTGTTTTTTTTAACTGCACACTTTGTTAAAACCGGTCATGTATCCAAGTACTGTATTTTTATAGCTTGGGCTGACCTACACTTTTTTTTTATATAAATATCCTCACTTCTCACTTACCTTTTTTTTTTTCCACAACACACTACAAATATCAAGATGGACAGAGAGACAGACAGGATGTAGATGAGTGAAGTACTTACTGGAGTTCCTGCAAGAAATCACAGAGATAGAAAAGTTGAAATGAATAAAATGCTAGTGCCAGAGATGCACAAACACAAACACAATGTAATTTGCGCAACTTAACTTTTTTTTTTTTAGCCAAATTGACTCCAAATTCTATATAAATTTCTATATGTTTGCATTTGAGGTGGTAATATGGTGCCGAGCCTCTATAAAACTACAGATGCTGCCCTCTAAACTATTCATACATCCTGTATGGTTGGCACAAATTATTTGCTCTTCTAAAGCTTTTCTAAATTATTCATATTGAATCAGGATATTTATAATACAATACAAATCGAATGAGAACAAGGTGTCATGATAATCGTATCGCATGGTCCCTGGTGAGTCCCATTCCTACTAGTTATGTTTTGCACATTAGTTTGTTCCATAGACCCTTTTACGGTCAACATCATCATAAAGATGCATGTGCAAGCTGAAAATAAGGACCAAAATGTCTTTTTGGTGTGTGTATAGTTGCCACCAAATTCCACCAATGGACTCGGGTTCCCAGGAGTCCTATTTCAGGGCAACCGAGGACATATTCGGCTGCAGTCTGTGTCATGTTGTTACTGGGGCTTGAGACTAACATCACACTGCTTTCACATTTTGCCTGTAGCTAAGACATCTGCTAATGATACTTAGAACTGCAACAATTAATTAACTGATTAATTAATTGATCACTAGCTGGCAATCCAACAATGTCAATACTTGTCCTTTCATGCAAGTACAATTACTGTAGCTGTCAAGATGTACTGTAGTTTTCCTGTGTGTTGGTTATAACCCATGCCTCTTACATTACAGTCCAGTGTTCTTGTCTTTGACTTGGAAGGACCTCTGATTTAAAAACACAAAATTTTGAGTCTATGACATACTTTATATGTCCACAGATAACAGTCATAGACATCTAGTGACCTGTATGCTCGCAGTTTCTCACAGGTGCACACACTAAGTTTATCAATCAGATACAGTAGGTTACAAAGTATTTAGAAAACCCACAGTGACATTGTATTCAAATACATATATTCCAATATGGAGTCGGTCCCCCTAGCTATAACAGCTTCCACTCTTCTGGGAAGGCTGTCCACAAGAGTTTGGGGTGTTTCTGTGGGAATTTGTGCCCATTCATTCTGTAGTCCATTTACTGTATAAGGCCTGGCTCGCAATCTCTGTTCCAGTTCAACCCAAACGTGCTCGATGGGGTTGAGGTCAGGGCTCTGTGTTCGGGTCAGTCAAGTTCTTCCACACAGAACTTATCAAACCATTTCTCTATAGTCCTTGTTCATGTTGGAATAGAACAAGGCCTTCCCCAAACTGTTCCCACAAAGGTGGAAGCATAGCATTGTCCACCATGCCTTGGTATGCTGAAGCATTAAGTTTGCTCTTCACTGGGGATAAGGGACCTGATTGATTGATTGATTGATTGATTGATTGATTGATTGATTGATTGATTGATTGATTGATTGGTTGATTGAAACACCTGAATTAAATAATTAACAGGTTTGGCCAAATACTTTTGTTCATATAGTGTGTATATCAGGCCCATTCAGTACCATCACATGGATCAGGATTGCCATTTGGCAACGAGTTGTTGGCTGCCATCAGGTTATTTAAATAGCATTAGCCGCGGTGGATAATGGTTTAGCTTGACAAGCTGTTGTGGTCTGCCATATTTTGTTTGCAAAAATGTGTGCACTGCTCGCTTATGCCATCCCTGTTTATAAACCGTAAAAGGGAATTAGCAAGAAATGTTTCGTAAATTAGCTACTTTGATGTACTGCCTATAAAGAGTTTTACATGTCCCGTCTATTTCTCCCTCTCTCTGAGCTGGAATTTAGCATGCAAAATTAGATAGCTAATCAGGTTTTGCTAGTTAAAGAAACAAATTAAGTTTTGTTAATTAACTAAGTTTTGTAAATTTTAATTATCATCTTGCTATGGAGCTAGAGGTTTTGTATTAGCTTGCTCAATTTAATGTCTGTGTAGAGTTTTGCATGCTCTCTCTCTCTCTCTCTCTCTCTCTCACTCACACACACACACACACACACATACACACACACTTTCTGTCTCAGTTACATTTTGTAAATTAGCATGTACAATTAGCTAAGCAGTAGAAGTATTTTTTTTAAGTTAATTTATTCCCTTAGCTAGCTACTTGAGGTTTGTAAATGAGCTTGCAGACCGGTTTGTTTGCATGTTCTCCTCGTGTGTGTGTGTGTGTGTGAGAGAGAGAGAGAAGCTGTTGTGGTCGGCCATATTTCCGTTGCCAAAATGTGTAGCATGGCTAGCTTATGTCATCACTGTTTACAAGCCATAAAAGGGAGTTAGCAAAAAGGTTTTATAAATTAGCTTGTTCGATTTACTGCCTGTAAAGTGCTTTACATGTTCTCTCCATTTGTCCCTCTCTCTCTCAGTTGTAATTTAGCATACTTAATTAGCTAGCTAATTATCTAGCTTGTTCCATTAGCTAGCAAGCTAATTTTTGTTAATTAGCTTGATCATCTTACTATGTAGCAAGACAATTAGATTAGCTTGCTCAATTTAATGTCTGTGTAAAGTTTTGTAGAGTATGTTTTCTCTCTCTCTCTCTCTCTCTCTCTACATTTTGTAAATTAGCATGTACAATTAGCGAAGTAGTAGGTGTTTTAAGTAAATTTATTCCCTTCGCTACTTGAGATTTGTAAATGAGCTTATTCATTGTACTGTGTGTTTGTTTCCATGTTCTCTCCATTTGGGGTTTTAATAGCTTCTTCCTGTAGTCTGTTTGTAAATGTGTGTGTGTGTGTGTGTGTGTGTGTGTGTGTGTGTGTCGACTGGGTGAATTCTCCCACTTCACACTTAATTTCCCCAAGATAAACTTGAGATCTATCAGGACCCTGGTGTGGATACTGTAAAGTCTATGCTAAGCGTGCTGGCTAAATGAGGTACGTTTTATTTTTTTTTTGCTAATGTGCCATAGCGACCATTCTGAAAGGCGATTAAATATGAGCTAACGGCACGCCAAAGAACAGGTGTGTCAGTGTTAGCAGGATATTTGTCATACAGACTCAGGCTTCATGGACCTGTGTGAACTCTTTATACGACTTTTAATTAAGGTTTTGAGGTAGCATTCGATTTCACTGTCGTTGTTAGTCGAGGGGTCAACACAGAGCTCCATGCGATTCGCACAACAAGGTTTTCCCTTCCTGACACGACCCTCCAATTTTATCCTGGTTTGCGACCGGCACTGCATCCAGTGGCTGCGGTTTGGGTGGGAATTGACCCCAGGCCCCTCCACATGGGAGGCGAAAAATCTACCAATGAGCCACCAATGTCCCATAGCACTGAATTTTACTGAAATTCTGAAATTTCTTTGCACTTCCTACACCCATGCCCTGGCCTGTTTAGGACATTAACTCAGTGTTAACAGCAATAGACGCACAAAACAGTTTGGAGAAAGGTCTCATATTTACACATGCCTAATTCATTATCCACAGAATGACTCTCTGGCTTTTGTCAAATTAAATGAAGCTTATTGAAATGGTCCATGTAAAATCATCCATTTCTTCAAGGCTAAAGAGAGGAACGTATTTCACCCTAAAACATGACAAAGTTCAAAAAGTTAGATCCTTTTGGAGAACAGAAGACTTTAAAAACAGGTGCGTTGGAATGAAATCAAGATCCGTCTCGCTCACGGGCAGATGCTTTTAATAAGACGGATCTGTAATAAAGCTCTTCGGGATTTAGACATGACATAAGGAAAATATCTTACTTATTTAGAGGTGATTAAGGTTTTTTTTTTAAATAAGAATCAGAGATTGATTGAGTTTGGACTACTGGAGAAAAAACCTTCGAGAAGAAAAGAAAGACAGTGAGTCTCTGATTGTGTTAACTGAATTTTTTTTTTTTTTTTTGCTTTCTAATTTTAAATTAACCCCAGAGATTCTAATGCAATTTCGTTTCACACACACACACACACACACACACACACACACACACACACACACACACAAACACACACACACACATGAGACCGACATGAGATGTTTGTTTTTAATGCAAATTATTTCTTAGCATTTTTTTCATGACTTCTGTAATGGATTGCTAATTTTACTTGTATTATTATTATTATTATTATTATTCTGTCAAAGAGTCATATTGGGAGAGCTGCTGCACACATCACTGTATTCCCATCAAAACCTGATCAACTAACAGCAGAAGTTCAGAGTTAAGCAGAACCACATCGAGTTTGGAAATAAGCAAAGCTGCCATCACTTCACAAATAAAACCTTCTGCTTGCGTTTGAAGAACAGATGCAGAACAATTGCTGTGTTCTTGTGCTGGTTTAGTGGGAACAGAGAGGGACTGGGTTTGAAATGAGATAAGTGCAAAATCTCGTGGTTAAACATAAAATAAATAAAAAAACAAGACAGGTTTAGTCAAGACATGTCTAAGTCATGTGGTATGATTTACTGAACCAAGCAATTATATAATGCGTGATTCCAGCGTTATGGATGAGGTGTTTGGACTCATATTGGTGAACAAAAAGCCTGAGAGCATGGACAAGCTTACTATCAGTGAATTATTACTTATGATGCAAAGCGTTTAATGTAATCTCTGCAGATAAAAAAGCGAACTTAAAAATGCGTTCAATCAATTACGTCCTTTAAATATACAGCATTTTATCGGTGTTATGGATGAGACATTAAAACGGACTTTAATAAGAGACAGTTGCAGAAAGAATCACACTCGTACTACGAAAGAGACTTGAATGAATACAAAGTCAAACGGGACTTGTGATGTGATTCTTGAGAGTGAAGGTATAAAAGCGATGATGAGACTCTTAGCCGCACTGCAACGTTTGAATGTTTTAAAGAATTTGTGAATGACGATCCCACAAGTTTTTACTCTCATAACTGTGTTCCGTTATTCTGCACAATCAAAAGCTCCGGGTTTGTCATTGACCGCGCCTCGAACGTATATAAATAACATGCTTGAATACTGAATTTTTATAAGAATGAACTATGAATTATTAAAACAATGATTATTGCTGAGGAAGCACAGTGGCTTAGTGGGTAGCACTGTTGCCTTGCACCTCCAGGGTCCGGGTTCGAATCTCATCTCTGTGTGCATGGGGTTTCCTCCCTCAGATCAATGACATGCAGATTAGGCTAATTGGTGTTCCCAAATTTTTCATTATTGCGCCTCTTTATGTTTTTTGATACTCAGTATAGGACTTTACTGTTTAATTTAAAAGTCAATGTTCACGCAATATATACGCAGATGTGGTATTTTTAGTGTACAAGAATGATTATTTTAAGGCCTAGTTTTCTACTCATGGTTTAGCCGCCCTTTGCCTGGAATCGCTCTAATCAGTTGCAGAAACTCCCTCGTTCGCAAAACAAAGGGACCGAATGCGGACATCAGTTAATATTTAGCTGTTAATAAATATCTCATGATTACAAATAGAATTTTTTGACGGATTTATACATCAATGAGAGTTTACCAGCAGATTTACAAGACCCTGAGGAGTGGCAAAGGAAGCATGCGTGTCTCAGCGCTCACTGAGGCCTCACCGCTTATCGTGCAGGATCTGTTACGACGACGATGTCTATCTCAAACAGAAAGCAATGAGTAAGAGTGTGTTTGGATACTTAAAGCAGATTGGGCCGTCTGAGTCAGTATCTGTGTGAGATGAGACAATTTGCTCTCCAGCTGACTCATTCTGGTCTTAATTAGCGCCTGAATGATGTTTGGAAGATCCTTGTTTATAAATACTGCATTACAGCATCGAACCCTTTGATTTTTTTTAAGAGAGATATTTATTGAGAATGTGACGTGAGAGATTTCATCAGTGAATCACGACGAGGTTTCAACAATACCAGAAGGCTTGGGTAGAATTTTCAGTAGAACTCACCAGGATTTCCTTGTCTTCCCATCCTGCCACGCTTTCCTGGAGGACCTGAAATGAAACGAATACATCACTGTAACAGGGAGCACTAAAAACAAGACACGCAATCCGGTTCATCATTCCTAACGCCTTTTACTTTCCTAACATTTTCTTACATTCCTAATCTTTTTGTCTTGTAAAATTCCATTCTACTTTTCTGTAGTTAATATTTGTGGCGCACAAACAGGATGAAATGTAAAATGCCTAATTATATTATTTATGTTAATTTATTTTAATTGTAAGAAAACATATTCACATTTTATCAATATGATTTAAAAACCGTGCCGGATAAGAAAGGAACCAGTACAATAAACAAAGTCAGGCTGTATAAAGATGCCTAAAACGTTGCCTTATAATTCATAACTTTTTAATAATTAATCCAATATGTAATCCTAACTGTCAAAAATATTCCCAATGCTCATCGGAAGCAAAAAATGTAAATGTCCAAAATGCAAAAAGCTCTCAAATACATTAGAGGAATGTAAAAAAGAATAACGAAATGATGACGAGACGGAGACTGATGTGGACGATGCTGATAATTACAGAGAGAACTCATTTCCTGATTGTACAAAAACGTATGATTATTTTTGTCTGTTTTTTTTTTTCAATTTAACTTTACTGGAATAAAGTCTTAACATTCCGGATTGTCTCTTATTCTTGGAGAAACCAGACTTTATACTGCTACTTGTGATTGAGTTACTGAATTTGCAAAGAAAATATCAATTTCATTTGTGTGGAGGTTCGGGAAAACCATCATGTGGTCGTTCTTGGAAAACGTCTGAATTTGACCACATGACGTTTTTTTTTCCCTCTAAACCTCCACGCAATCATTTATTATCACTTAGAGAAATCCACAGATGAGACTCATTTGTCCGAGCCTAGATCCCTCTGCATTTGTTGCTCATAAATGAAGCCGACCTTGTCTCCTTCCTGTGCGCTAAATCACTTCCATTGACTGATCTGCTCCTCGCGTCCACAGCAGTGTGAAATAGGAACCATACCTGCCGAGGCCGCCGGGTTTCTAATGAGCTTTGGTGGCTTAAGTGGCATAAAAGCTCCCTGTGTTTGTAAAATGAGTGTTATTAAACTAAGCTAATCAGCTCCTGCTGCCATAAAGCCCCCCCATGGGCAGGAAAGGAGGATTTACCCATAACCCCAACGCGACATGCATGACCTGCTTCTTTCTGGGTTTGGGCTTTTTCTCTTATTACACAGATACAACTCAGAGATTGTGAACTGTTGCATCACATGGGTCTCAAGTTATTGTCCTGAACGGTGGTCAAATCCCCCGACTAGGCACCAGGGTAACCTCCTGACCAAGCACTTTCTCAAGTGATTGGTCACAAGGTGTTGATTCATTTGAATTTTTACAGAAACTAAACAGAAACAGGCAGTAGTTACAATAAGGTGAAGTAAATAAAATTTCATGTTTAAAGAAAAGAATCATAAGCTTCACGTAATTTAAGACAAATAATAATAAAGGAATTTGGTCCCGGTGGCTTAGTGGTCAACACTGTCGCCTTGCACGTCCAGGGTCCGAGTTTGATCTTCGTGCATGGAGTTGGTGGGTTTCCTCTGGGTACTCTGGGTTCATCTCATGGTCCAACACACATGTAGATTAGACTAATTGGTGTTCACAAATTGCCCCGAGTGTGTGTATGTGTATGTGTATGTGTGCCCTGCGATGGATTGGCGACCCGTCTATGGGTTAAACCGCCTAGTGCCCAAGTCTCCATCCCTCCCGCGACTCGGCATAAAGCAGTATAGACTATGAGATCGTAAGTAAATTTGGTCCCAAGTGGTGCCACAAAAAGGGTGTGTCTTTTTTTACTATCCGGCAATCACAAGTTCAAATCCCGATAATGCCAGGCTTCCATGGCTAGGAGTCCAAGGGCGTTAAACTGACTATGTTCAGAGATTAAGAGGGGTGTATTAGCTCTTTCAGATCAATCACGAAAACAACAGCCAAACATGTGCGTCTGCATGCTTCTAGTGGGTTACACTGCCCCCTAGTGTTACGTGAAAAACTATTTTAAAAAGATATAATCAGCTGTGCTTGGAGCAAGCACCTTCTAGCCTTCACCATCCGTGATTAGTGGTTTGTTGCTTGAGCCACCAAAGATGGCTGTGAATTAAAATAAGGGACAAAACAGAAAAATCACATCAGACCATGATGTTATGCAAAAGAAGAAAGAAAAAAAAAGGAATGTCTGGTCTGTCATGTGTTTTAGAATCCAATGTCAGTGACTATTCCACCACAGGTTTTTAGATCTTTTTGAGGGAACAACTAAGAAGTATGACATGTTCATCTTCTTGATGGTCTTAGTCACTCACACTGCTCTGTCCTTCGTTATTATAAGAACACCACCATCAATCCCCCCCCGCCCCCATGTGTTTGATTCCTGAAAGCATTATTGAACACGCTAGTGTTGGTCAAGCAATACCACAAAGCATCTCCTTTTTTTTTTTTTTTTAGGATTGATTTACTTCCTCGAACTCATCCCCACTCCTCTTCTGCTTGACCTTTCCCTTTTCCCAAAACACCTCTCTCCTTTGGTCTCTCCGCTCGGGTATCATAATGACGGATGCATGTTCCAGCATACATATACAGTGACACAGGAGCTGCCACTCTGCCCACATACTCCGCATCGCTCCACACGGCTCGGGCTTTGAGCTCCGCCAGCTCGCTGCACCAAACGGTGTCTCCTTACAAACTTCTCCCCAAGCCGACAACGCAGGTAAAAATATACCCTTGTAGCATAGATTCCCTTCCTGAGCCACAGTCGTAAACACTGCGGGGGGAAGGAAAGGGGGCTGCAAGCTGACGGCTCAATATCGGTAACCTCCTGCAGCATGTGTGTGTGTGTGTGTGTGTGGACACAGCGGACCACTGTGTTTGTTTTACTGTTATGTTTATTATTATTACGTTCTCGTTTGTAATTAGGATATGGATAACATATGCAGTAGAAACTGCAAAAATTACGTGCAAAAGTTTGTGCACCCCTGGGTTTTTGAAATGAGGGGGGGGGAAAAAACAGCTGTGTTTTATAATGTACGTATAATGAGTGTATCCGACAACACGAACGTCCAACTTAGCCTGCACCCCAGTGACATTTTTAAAAAAAAAAATTTGTTGTTTGTTTTTTAACACTACATGTGCTAGAAGTTATATAGGGGGCGTTCAATTCAAACTGGGAATTGCGATAAACCTTCTGGTGAATGAAGGCGTACACTGATGAGACTCTTAGTTGCAGTGAAGTATGTGAGTGGTGTAAATGTTTTAAAGAAGAGCGTACGTCCGTGAGTGACGACCCCGGCCGAGGTGGCTCGAAGCCCACTGCCATGAACATTCAGCGAGTGGAAGAACTGATCCTTGAAAATTAATCGATAACTCGTCTCAGACTTGAGAAAGAGACACATTTGTCTGCGGGAAATGTAGACACACTCATTCATCAACACCACAACTCGGCTGGTAGTTATTGCCACATCCTGTACAGTCCTGACCTCACTCCACATGTCTGGGCCATTAAAGGAGTTCCTGGGAGGCCAGCGTTTCAGACGTGAAGCAGGCAGTCCGATCATGGCTCCGGCGTACTGAGAAAACATCCTACCTTGATGGTGTCCAAGCACTAGTGAGACACTGTGACACATGCCTTAGTGTAGGGGATTATATAGAGAAATAAATAAAGAAGGTTTTTTTTATATACTTTTTTTTTATACTATAATTGTGTTTCGTTATTCTGTGCAACCAAAAGTCCTGGTTTGACTTGAACATCCTTCCTATAAAGCAAACATCTCTGCTACTGTATGTGTGTAGTCTGGATTCAACCTCCCAACGAGTCCGAATCCAGTTTAACCATATAACCATTAAGCTTGGCTATTTTCCAGACATTAACCTGAATCAGATGGTTCTGGTCTAGATTTAAATATTTAAAGGATAAAAAAGTATGAACAGAAACAATTTGAATTAACTAAATGACAAATGTCAAATTTTGTCCATAAACCTCTCCGTATCCAGGCTCTTAAAACAACAGGGTATGACATCTGACACAGTAACAACCAATATGTCAAAGACGATATACTGCAAAGGGGAATTAGAAATACTGCGGTTAGAGGATCTAAAAAACATTCAGTGCACAGGAAAGAGAAGGGATTTCGTGATATCTGAGGAGATTTTATTTACTTCGTTGCAAGGGTGTACAAACTTTTGCACGCGCCCGTTAACCATGTGCAATGCGTTCCATATACGGATGCATTCTAATTATGTCATTAAATTACAATTTAACCTCAGACACACGACATCGCTATCCTCGTACCCCTTCAGCCCCTCCTCATGCAGGCACCAGGACCTGGCTTGGATTTCCCACCAGGCTGTTTTAGCTACTGTGACAGTTTCTCTAAAACAAATTAGCTCGAGACGTCTGGACATCTCTTTTTTCGGCCACACTAATGTCTGCAATGATTGTGCAGAATCAAAACACAGAACCCGATACTCTTGCGTCCCGTCTCCCTCGCGGAGACGAATAAAACCCCCGACGAGGTGGACAGAAATTCAATTTATCACTCCATGTGGGTGTGTGTGTGTGTTTTTTCCAGATCTTTAAAGCGCTCCCTATAAGGAGACACAAACCGACAGCTGCCTTAATTACTGCAAAATACAACTCCGGTAGCTGAGCTAGCATGTTCTCTGCAGAACGTCACGCCGAGTCTTTGCTTTTTCTAAGAAACGCATTTTTTTTTTTGTTCGCCTTTATTTAAAATGTGATCGGCGGTTAGTATTTTAGCAGCATGTAAGCAGCATTCCTCCGGTGTAATATAATTTACATGTGGTTTTATTAATAATATATGCGTATCATATTGTTCAGTGATACCTTTGGGAATGATTAAGCTAATTTTACTTGCAGGTTTTAGATGTTTTTTGGTCACTCGATCTTTGCATTAGGAAATATCTGTGCTAAAAAGAACGTCACATTATTTTAGGATAATATAAAAGCATTCTAAAAAAAAAAAATCATAAAAAAGCACGATGGCTCAGTAGTTAGCATGTCGCCTTGCACCTAAAGGGTCGGGGTTCGAATCCCACCTCGGGGTCTGTGTGCATGCAGTCTGCACCTTCTCCCCAGTGCTTGGTGGGTTTCCTCCGGGGTTCTCCAGTTTCCTTCCGCAATCCATAGACATGCAGATTAGGTGTTTCAAATTCGTGTTCCAAAATCGCCCGTAGTGTGTGAATGAGTGTGTGAACGTTGACCAGAGATTCTACCACGCTTGTGAAAATGGAATAAATACAATGTTAATCACCATCGGCCCCTAGTCGGACTACGGAGGTTCCTAGATGGATGGATGGAAGAATTTAATATCATACTGTTTGTCTAGTGTGTGCAGCATTTTTTCCTAGTTTCGGCATGGATATGATATTTCTTTGTTAGAAAAAATAAGGACAATGCTCCAACATTTTGAACAACATTTTAACTTCGGGGGGAAAGAAACGACTTTGAGAGACCGTTCTGAATTACACTCTAGTAAAAATAATCACACACCACAAAAACATTCCACATAACAAGACCACACTCCGTAGGTACAGATGAATTTATTCAACCATACACGTGGTTGTGTGTATATGGTTGTGTGTAAGTGTTTGTCTTAGCGTCTCCTCTGCATGACGGTGTGTTAATTCACTCGATGCCCAAGATAAACGCGGCGGACCGCCCTCGCGCCAGCTGCCCCGCCGTGAAACGTTTCCACGTGTTTGTTGACGCTGGAAGTGGTGGTGTTTATGGACGCCGCGCTCCAGCGACACGTGCTGGGTGGCACAGCCGTTACAGGGTCATTACTATGGTCAATGGCAAGCGAAACCGGCTAAGAGGATGTTAAACCACAAATCAGGTCGAGTCAGCGGGACGACGGCTCCAGGCGTTTCCCGCCGTTTCCCCCGGAGACCTATCGCATTACGGTGGTACCGACTAACAGGATATATAAAAGTGTTTCATAAACGTTATTGTCTTCAGAAACTAAAAAAGGAACTGACAAACTCTATAATGAACAAAGCAACAACAGTGATGAGGAAAAAAAYGTCCTGAGACAAACATGAGGAAGAATCCCTGAGAGATTCATAAATCAAGCGAGTGAAAGAAAGTGAATTGTTTAAACTGCACTGTACTCGGAGTTAGAGGTTAAGAGTTCGGGCAAGTTCTGTGTGTTCAGAATCGTGTTACTCACCTGCTTTAGTCCATTTTCTGAGCTCTCCTTTCAGATGATGCAAATCACCTGTGTGTAACTCACACCTCCAAAGTTGCCAGGGTTTTTCAATTATTATTTTATACAGTACATACAAGCCTCCAATGTCTGGAGTCACAGGAAGCCTATAGGAATGCATATATCTGGAGACGACATGTCAGYAAGTTCATAAAAAMCCTAAATTCTTTGCTGTTAAACCCAAAATGGCTGCAGACTCACATGTCGTGATGAGCTTGGGGTAGTCATATGACCACCAAGAGCTTGGTTTGCTGGGGAATATCTCAGGGTGATTCGWAGTGATTTGYAGCCTGTCRTGTGGGCTATGCCTGGTTTATGACTGCAACTTTCATCGGCCTATTCATGGTCATKTGTAGCCTTTGGTAGTCGATTGCAGGCAAATAAAGCAGGCCAAGGGTTTATGGAAACCTGCGGAGACCTACAGCGCAGCTATGTCAAACTGGAATTAAAGAGGAACCATAGGAGACCTAAATAAAATGCATGGCAAATGTCCAGCAAAAAGTTTTCCAGCATTGAATCTATGCTAGACAGGATCTAACTATGATTGTTCAGAAAGGTGCTGTACATCCTTATTAAGCTCTTTAGCCATCCATCCATCCATCCATCCATCCATCCATCTAGGAACCTCTGTAGACCAATTAGGAATCGCGGAGGCCAGTGGTGATTACCATTGTATCTACTGTATTCCCATTTTTACAATGTGCATTCACACTACAGGCGATTAGCCTAATCTTCATGTCTTTGGACTGTGGGAGAAAACCAGATTGTCTGGACGAAACCCTAATTAGAATACCTACATTAGTTAATGACAGTGGAGTAACTCGAGTAGTCCTGAGCAACATGGATTTACTCTAACACTCCATATTTATGATGGTATTTGATATCAGGAGCATCCAAAAGCTTCCGTCCATGTCCACTATTTCTGTCTCTAATGTTCTTTTGGCAAGAAAGCCAGTGGTGATAAGGACTTGGACACGAGTCGACATTGGGTAGAAGTGGTCCAAGTGCTGGCTTTAAAAGGGTCTATAAATCAAGAAGGCCTTCTTAAGGTCAGTTACACGGACTGTTTAATCTGGTGGTAAGATCTGTTTGAGATACCCTGAACCAAGGTCACGCTGAGCCACATGTCTATAAATACTCGATGGTAACTTTTAAGTTTAGCTTCCACACAAGCAGCATTTTTCAAAAATATCTCCGGCCACCAACAAACATATAAAGCACACGAAAACTAAAGCCAATGGCGAGGTGGAGATAGACTCAATATTAGGGCAGCATTTCTAGGCCACTTGTAGAACAATTTTTTTTCATTCAGGGATTTACACTACACAACGCCATAAATGTGATGAGAAAGCAATAATCAGACACACATGAAGAAACAAACCCATTAGAAAGAAATCATTTGGACTGCAAAACCTACCCTTGTCACTTACATTTTCTATTTGTCCTCAAGTTATAGGGCAAAAAGACACAGCCTGACACCTTCCTGCAAAACAAACTATTACATGACACTAACACTGGAGACTCCTTCCATGAATGCTACAGTATATGTGTCATGTTGCATCCTCAGCTTTGTATGGAACAGTCAGGCGTACCGTATGATACCGACCCAGAATCGGCTCTCATTTAAAGCCATCGATAAGACAAATATGCAACAACAACAAAAAAAGTAAGCAGGAAGGGGCAAATACTTTTTCACAGCACTGTAGACAGTATACACTGTATAAAACCATATTAACGAACACTTGGAACACTGAACATTTTCACCGCTTTTACGTTTTGCATCAGATCATTTCGACTCTTTCATCCTGGACTTTGTTAAGTGTAACTCGGTTTGTTAACGTCATAGTGATCTCTGCTTTAAAGTCTCTGAGAGCGAAAACAGTTGCACGGAGGAATAAATCACCGTGCATACCAGGACCAGGTTCAAGTCTCTCCACAGCACATTTCCTTTGATTGCATTCCAAACAACATTCCGCAGAACAACTTAACCACTTTCAGCATGTAAATTAGTACGCCGCTGCTGCCAGGAAAGCAGATTTAAACACAATCAGCGTGATGTGATGTGCAAATTGTCGCCGTTAAATGATATTCACTGACAGATATATCACTGAGTGATTGAAAGGCATTACATCATTCAGCTTATAGTAGTGTTTCAGGCCTGCAATAGACTGGCAATGTCAACCGATTAACAGTAACACATTTTCCCATGGTGTTGGTGCCATTATAGTCCAATTGTATATAGTATTGTGGGATTTTGTCCCATGCTTCAGAGTGAGAAACTAAAGGTGTGTTACAGTATATAATAATATTCAATTATTTGACATGTACATTACAGCACGATAAAATGATTGTTCATATATCCCAGTTAGGAAACCAGGGTCAGCCGGCTTGCAGCACCCCTGGAGCAGATAGATTAAGGCCTTGCTTAAGGGCTCAACAGTGACGGTGCTGGGGCTTGAACCCCCAACCTCCCGATCAGTAATCTAGTAATCCACAGCCTTATCTGTTTGTGCCACAGATGTAGTGTAAAAAGAGTTTCCTTGGGTTTGGTCATGAAGCACTGTCACGAAAACTCAAGATAAGCTGTGAAGCATGGTGATGGCAGTACTGCATAAGGAAGTTCTGCTGATACTGCAGCTTGCTTTATAGTACAGAATTACCGAATCGTCGATTCCGATGGGTCAGAATGTGGACTTGGGCTAAAACTAGGACTTGTACTGTATGATGGGTGCGCCACATGAACGGCCTTTAAATTCTTGGAAGATTCTTAAAGCTATTTGGTGCGCATAAGCTTGTATTGTGGGCATCATGGTGGTGGTGGTGGTCATCCCCTCAGATCTCCATTTTCAGCACATGAAAGTGGTGCTAGTAGACACCCATGTTGTGCTAGCTAGTTAGCGATAGCGTTAGCGCCAGCCCTGAAACACGGACAGTTCAGAGGCGATTCAGAAAGATTTACAAGCGATTAGTAAGGAGACAACGTGTTGTTTAAGATGACATCACCTTGCCAGAATTATGTGTTCCTGCTCAAGCTTTTTCTATGACTGGTTTTGAATGTGGGTCGCGGCGCTGGCATCTGACAAGTGAGGCCGACAAGGCAGCAAGTCTGCATCTTGAATCTGAGTCTCTCTGAAGTCGTCCAGGCGGGGCATTTCTCTTCCTGTCTTGGTGCTTACTCTCATATACACACAGCACTCAGAAGCAGAACCAGATAATCAGCCTACATTTATTTAGGAACTCTTAACTTTCAGCATGCCGYGTTCCACATGTGCACATGTTCCAGCTCTTTCTGTGAGACAGGGCCAAACGGAGATTAAAAGCATATGTGATGTGGGTTAGTTAGAGATGATCTTTGATGATGACAATGATGATGATGATAATGATGAAGCATTAAATCTTTGTGGCATTAAATCCATACAAAGCACATTCGCTTCCATGAAATCCAAGTGATTGGACAGCAACAGCAGCCTCATAATAAACAGTATAGAACAGTAGAGTTGCTTGTTCGGCTCAGCATGAGACGAAGAAACAGTTATCTTTGCGAATTTAATTCTACTTTTTATGTAAGCATGCTCCATGGAGTCATAATTGCAGCGACAATTAACATTCTGGTGTTTAGATTTTCTCAATTTAAGCACGGTTTAGACTCCAGAATGGAAATTCTGCTTCAGGAACATGAAACCCGCGACGCTAACTGAGCAGCTGAGAGCATCTGATTAATTTCAAGAGGAAACTGATATTTGTGATGATGATGTTTATGTTAGAAAATCTAAAGGAAACAGGAACAGGAGTAAATGTGTGGATACAGCATAGTGTAACTGATGGAACTGGAAAGTGACATGGTTTATTAAACATACTCGAATTCTAGCCTGGATCTGAGCTCTCAGTTTAGATTATTCTTGTTGTATATATTTGATTACTGTGCAGTAAGAAGCACGCTGACTCGCCATTATGGTTTGGCTTTTACATGAAAAAATCTCTTTATGGTCAAGATATGCACTCGTCCTGGGCTTGCTCATCAGGGACAATCTGATCATTCTGATTCATACATACTGTATTTTCTCACACATTTCATACTCGTTCCTATAATTTTCTTTAGATTCTGTAAAACTGCTTTGCATCAATGACCATTGTTAAACAACATTCGTGGATACGAAGAAATGGCGGAAGTAGCTCATGTGTACTGTACAAATAATAGACGCTGCAGTGCACCAGGTACCAATATTTCCAATTATATACAATATTTTCAGTGTGAAAGTGAATGTATAAAATGTTTAAAGTCCAGTCTGGTATATTGTGTGTCGGAGCATGATGATAGAAAATGTAAAGCTGTCCTGATGGAGAATATTCCTAATTTTGGAAAATCCTCAATAAAACAGTTCACAGTCCAATACAGTGGAAAACAGCTCTGAGACAAAATGGCGTCACATTTGTAACATTTAACGTGCGAGATTAATTCAATTCAATTAAATTATGGTTTTTGGCCACATAATGGCAGTGTGGGAAAAGAGGAYAGCTTTAGTCAATTGAATGTGTTTTACATGTTTTACATTCTATATTGGTGTCAAAGGTCTATGAGACTTACTTCGCCTGACTTAAGAACAAATCCGACTTACGAACATGCTGAACTTATCCGTAAGTCAGGGATTACGTATGCAAATAAAATTGAATTGAATTGAATTAAAAATATCATGGACCATAATATTCCACTAGTAAAGGAAATAATAATCCAACAGGAGTGAAAATACATCCAGTCCGATCAGAATTATTATTATTATTAGAATGATTATTAGAAGATATTCTTTCTGCACATAATCTTTTCTTTGCACCATCTCAGGATAACATAAGGTGATGTAAAGGCAAGAAAGGAAATTTAGTCAAACTTGGAGAAAACTTCTTCTTCTGCTGTATGTCCAGCAGATTAACCTCCTCCACAGCAGACACACCCAATTTGCACATGAAAAAAAATTTCGAAGCATCCCGGTGAGACAGGGAATTGCATTTAGGTGAGTAATATTTGCCGGTGAAGCGCGGCAGGCGCATCTGCTCGCGTTGTCGTGTCACATCGGAGCGTGTACAGTACAGATCACATTGTTCCCTATGAACCCTGCGTGTTGGACGGCTGCCCGTGTGCCTCGTGCCTTTCCCATCAGCGACCTTCACGTCCTTGGGAAAGCAGCTGCTCCGTCTCCTCACCCCGAGGTTTGAAGCGTGTCCTCGACACCCTCTGTCAGTCTGACGACTGCGGAGTTGAAAGTCAGAGACTTGCTGCGTTTGATTAACTTATTTGCTTTCTATACTGCAGACCAAAGGAAGCTCCCCTGCTGCTGCTTCCTATCAGGAATGCGGACCGTCCTGAGCCGAGTCTCTAGCAAGGGTCCCATAGCGCGCACACACACACACACACACACACACACGCACACACACACACACACACGCACACAAACTCACATACTCATTCTGAAAAAGATTCTAAGTGAAAGCGAATAACGTGATGAGAAAGTAGCATGTATGAATTATTATGAGGTCAGGATGCATGAGTGTGGCATGTACTGTACAGATGGCACAATGTGAGCATGTTTTTTAAATAATGTGTGAATTCTGGCTCTAAGACTTCCTCAACCTCACCCAAGTCGGCCCAGGCCGATTCTATAATATTTCCCAAACATATTTCCTAAAATAGCTTAATTTAAACCTCATTGACCCAGACCAGGCGGCACGGTGGCTCAGTGGTTAGTACTGTTTCCTGGGTCTGGGTTTGATTCCTGCCTCTGTGTGCACGGAGTTTGCATGTTCTCCCCCTGYTTGGTGGGTTTCCTCAGGGTTCTCCGGTTTCTCTCAAAGACTATTGCCAATTAGCCTAATCCGCATGTCTTTGGACTTTGGACAGAGTATCTGGAGGAAACCCACCAAGCATGGGGAGAAGATGCAAACTCTATGCACACAGTTCCCAGGTGGGAATCAAACCCAGACCCTGGAGGTGCATGGTGACAGTGCTAACCACTAACCCAATGTGCTGCCACAATTTATTTTATAGAATTATTTATAGTGACTGTATACCTATTATATTTTATTCATTTGATTCCTTTATTGTGTAACATATTTATTCATTTATTTATTTGTTTGTTTGTTTGTTTGATTGTTTGTTCATTCATTCATCTATTGATCTCACTTACTGATTTTTGTTTCTGTTATTTGAGCAAACGGCTTTTTTTGCAGTACTGGGTGGGCTTTTTTTTCTTGTCTTCTATATATTATATATGCCGCTTGTTTTGTTCGCTGCAGTAATAACTACAAACTACATTTCCATCACCAGATTTCTAAAGCTCGAGGACTCAAGGCCAAAACTCTGCAGACAATCTGACTTCATCCACCCAGGCGGAACAGTTCTCCCATGTGACATCTACAGTTTCATCCTATTTCTCACAGGTCAGTTCACTGGCCCGAGCTAATTATGTCCCACAGGCACCGTCTGCAAAGAATCAGATCGACGCGGCAACCTGGAGAGACTCACGACACACCCGTCTGCCGAAAGCGCAACGTCTCATCAGTATGCCGAGATCTGACGTCTGATGGACGGTCATCGATATCCCGGTCATGTTTTTCTCATCGTGTCTATAGAATTCCTTCTGTCATCAATACACAGAGGATACAAGCAACATTTTCTAGCTAAGACCTAATGTGAGCCAAATGCGTTTATTTCGGCCTGTTGCAATCTGTTTAGATGTACTCTAACGTCAAAACACTCTTGAAAAATGGCTGTTTACATGCATGTTGAATTGCAACCCAACCAAATTTATGTATATGTTTATTCATCACTAAAACTCATTTCTAAATACATTCTTTTTCTTTTTTTCAGACATTTTATGCATTGTTTAAAACTTGTCTCCTGTGAGAAAGCTCTCACTGTCCTGGCCCAGATGTGTCGCTCTAAAACAATTTGGTGTCATTATGGGAATATTTTCATATCGAAGGTTTATATTAGACATTATGCATTAACATAACTTCTGGATGAACAATCAATAACCCTGATCTTTAATACATCACWGGAGTTACTAATTATCATTAAAGTCACAAGCACAAGCTGTTACACCGGTGACAAAATCCTATTAACGATCTATTTTCCAAGATGGAATCAACGACATCTTAAAGGTCCCGTATTTAACTATTTCTTTAACACTAGGACTTCGGAGCTTCAAAAAAGTGTGTGTTAATGCTCGAGCTGAAATACCCCTCAGATACACTTTTCATACCTCAAACGTCTTGTTTCATCATCTACAGTATGTAAATGAGCAACTGTTGCGCCACGCCCTCCAGAGAACAGCAAGGGAAAGCTGGGCAGAGCCGAGCAACATTGGCCTGCTCTCATTATCTCATTATCTAGACACATTTTTCTTACACATATATACATTTCCATAAGTCTTCTTTTCATTTTCTTTTCATTTCTGTGAAGCTGCTTTGAGACAAGGACCATTGTTAAAAGCGCTAKAGAAATAAAACTGAATTGAATTGAACAAGGAGGGGGAGGTGCTCTGCTTCTGCTTATATGAGGTCACAATAGGGGGAAAAATCTAATTGGCTTGTTTACACTTTGACCGAAACAAAACTGGAGCTCACAGAGCATGGAATGAACATTTTAAAAACGTCGGCTTTTTCACTAACCGTGATGTCAAAATACAATTTATTTTTTTATTTAAAATCTTTTAAATTTTTTAATTAGAATGGCCAAGGCCAATTATATGAAAACACTCAGTCAAAGGATCTTCTGTGGTGGATTTTTGCAACACTTGGCAGTTTAAACCAAAKMAAGTAAAGACTTATGACATTTTTTATTGCGTAGGATCCTTTCGATCTATACAATGTTGTCCATTAGGTTGGGCTTCTTAAATGTTTTTAAATTATGTTATTTAAAGGAACAAATTTCCACCACATTCTGGGAATGGATATATTAGATTTGAAACTACTGAAGGCCGGAATTCAAGGTTAGCTGATAGACATGCAGGAAAAAAATTATTCAATTACAAAATTACAATTTTTGTTGTGTGTTAATACACATATCACCACCACACTGACTCTAATGTATATATATTTTTTGGTAATATGTTGCAGTCCCGCTATGACCCTGCAGGTGGCGCACTCTAAACCACTCACACATTGACAGACACCACAGCATCTTGTTAGAAGCAAATTATTTGCCAAGTTTGTAACAAAATAGTAACAAAATATCAAAAAGTGAAATTTATAAAATCGCAATACAAATTGAAACGCCGCCTGGGTATCACGATAACATCGTATCGGGTGACCCCTGGTGATTCCCGTTCCATGATTACAAACAAACTTTTTTTCTTTATATAGCTGCTCTCGAGTCTGCTTAAATCCAGCTTGATGTAAGACGCATCTCACACACACTGTTGTCTGTTAAGAAAGTCAGTCACGCCTTTCAACRTGCTCTTTCTCTCCAACTTCCTGTTTCCACACCGTAAACCTCAAAGCTTGGGTTTTTTTTTATCTCCACTTAATGACAACGAGAGAGCCGAACGGTGATGAAAGAGTCCGACTGTTTCACCATCGCAGGTGAGAACCTTCTCCATGTTTATTAATGTTGCAGGCTGTGAATAGCTGTAATAGCGTGTGATCTCAAGCACTAGTCAGGAATGTAAAGACACAACAGCGTACGAGTGCTGTGTTTTCATTTAACGCACACACACACACACACACACACACACACACACACCATATATCCACATGCATCAGAGTGGCTTTCCAACACCTGTGTAAACTTTAGATATCTGTCCTAAAGTGGTATAAGGTTTTAATTTAAAGAAACAGTTTAGAAAATTTTCTAGTGTAATTCTTACAAATTTCCACTTTTTGTTTTTTGCCCTCGAGTGTTCGAACCTGAGATCGAGAACAATCAATCCATGAACCTGAAGGAATTCTTCAATCGACCCAGAATCATTCCTGAGTACAGAGTCACGCATACAAGACCGAGAAACCGTGAAAGTCGTCTCTAAAGGAGGTGACCTCTTCTTCCACCCTGCTCGCTGAAGAACCCGAGCACTACACACCACTGCAACACATCTGACTCGCTTTACTGCGGTCGTTAATATTGTGAGAAGGCTCCACAGCATCCCTGCAGACTGATGGGACTCGTAACTGGAATCAGCAGTCGTAACTAACTCCTGTGAGTGATGCCATGGGAAAGGTGAAGAGATAGAAAGGCTTTGAAATCCTGATTGAACATGGCATGATGGGAAATTGTTAAAGGAGAACCTTTAACCTGGAAGGCTTCAGCCGTTATCGCGGC
>QMIH01002488.1:41033-53171 GCA_003987875.1 Clarias batrachus | reverse complement strand
CTTCGTCCGTCTTTATATAAGAATCTGCAGTACGAGCTCTTACATCACCGCGCCGTTAAAACACACACACACACACACACACACACACACACACACACACACACACTCGTGGCCGTTAGATCAGTCCTCAGTGGACTTTATGTGGCAGATTAAACAGTGCGAGTCTTTCTTCCTGCTCTGAATGAAGCTCAGTCTCTCACTCTGCACATCTGCTCACTAACTCGTTCACTCACTAACCCCGCTCTAGTGTACACTACTTAGGGGATGTTCGTACCCTCACCCTCTGTCGGCTTTCTAGAGTTTGTACTGTAACACTGATACTGTATTATTTAATGAAATCCATTTGCTTGTGAAAAAAAAACAACAACTAAGAAATAAAGTGAAGATCCCTAAACACTCTGATCAGACTAAATGATGAGATCAGGCTCTGAAGTAAATGTAAATGATTAGAGTGCCATCTAGTGGCAGACAGGTGCTCCTGAAACCTTAGTCAAATAAACAAGCTTTGTATTGTCAGTACTGTTAGGCATAAATGGATAGAATTAATACATTAATCGATTTATTAGTTGATTGTCTTTTACCTAGATGTTTATAAGATAAAATAGTAATAATAAAAATACCAAAAAAGATAATTTTGTAATATACTATACAAAATATTTAAAATTATAACTGAATCATGCTTTTTAAAGACGTTTGTTCAACAAAACTAACTGATATGAACACATTTTAGTAGAAATAAATAGATTTTTATCAGATTATATTTATATTTACGTGGACTAGTTAGGACAGGACAGTTAGGACAGTAGGTTAAAGAGGTTCAGATGATTAACGAAGAAAAGGAAGAATTTTAACTGAAGCAATGAAAACTGACCTCAGAATTATGTTTCAGCATAATCAACCAGCCCCACCACACACACACACACACACASACACAGTGATAACGAGTTACAGGTCAAAGTAATGACAAACCAGAACAACATGGGACATGAACAGGAAATCTTTTTCTATCAAAAAGATCTTCATCATGTCCAATTTTTCTTTCTAGCAGAGGTAAAGAAAACTCGTTAAAAAAAAAGAAAAAGAAAAAGAAAACTCAGGCCTGAGAAGCTGTTGATAATTATAGACAATTGAAAAGTGTCCTTTTACATGACAGGCGATAAATCACTCTGTTCTTCCACTATAAAAAGCTCCCAAGACCACAGATGCGGTAACCATAGCAACAGCAATTCCACCGCCACGGCCGGTCCACTGAGGATGGAGCGATTTGCGTTACTTTAAACCTGCAGGCTGCGCATCAGAGAAACTTTACGCTTTTAACAAATAAAAGTCTCGAGCCAAACATCAATCAGTCATTAATTACCAGACAGCTGCTTGGACAAAGGTTTATTTCACATGATGCCACAATCCGAGACTGTCACATCACAAGATTTATTATTAATATTATTATTATTATCAATCATGAACTAAATCTCCTGCCATGAGCACTCGTCTTTCTCCACTCACGTCTGACCGTGTTTTGCTCGTCTTCCTCACTAAATTATTAACACACACTTCACCTGCACTTAGCTTCCATTTGCACAGCTCTGTTATGAATTATTAATAAGACCCCAGATCAGAGGTCATTTAATCGTATTATAGACAATAAATAAGACAATCGGGGGGGAAAAGGAGATTAATAGTCAATAATCAATGTTTATAAAAGAGAGAGGTGTTTAAATATTTTTAACATCAAAGGTTTAAAACTAAATTGGATTTTTTTTTTCTTTAACAAAATATACACATTAGTAACTGAAGTGACGATCAATGTATGAAATTTCATTTAGCACTTTTAATAATGAACATGGAAAAATGGAAATGTTACAGATTTCAAGAAATATGGGAATATTTGATGTGCACAAATAATATTGAGGGGCAGTTTTAAATATATGTAATTATAAAAATATTTAATTGTTTTAGTTTGTACTGTGTATTGTTTATACATAACTTATTTAAAATATATATATTAAATTTATGAACTGAAATTATATTTATGCTCTGATCACAGGTCCTTACTGAGGCTTCTGTAAAAAAACTGCTTTTTTATTTATTTGAAATTATTTTATTTATTTTAAGGAATTGTACAGTGTGCAGTAAACAGTGAATCTGTGTCTTGTGATGAATTCTCTTTTCGTTCTGCAGCACACAGGGAAAGACTAATAATAGCCAAGCCGAGTCTCCTGATGTCCTAATTACAGATTCAGCACCAAAACAACTGTTATTCTTCTAAATCTCTCTCTCTCTCTTTCTATCTCACACACACACACACACACACACACACACACACACACACACACATTTTCACATGACTAAACACAGCAGAAACACTTAAGCCTTTGCAGGTTTTGTGATCACTGAACTCTGTGGCGTTTGTAAATCTGGATCAGAATGATGATGTTGTCTCATTTCCGTCGTTTCTGATTTCAGACTGAGGTAGGTAAATAACAGACTGGGGATTTGTAAATAAATGCTAACTATATTAATGCTCATTCATTCCCTTCAGTACTGCTCAGTAATGGATTAGTGGCTCAGTGGAAGAAGGACAAAGGACAAGGACACTTGATTCCCAGGAGCCTTGAGGAACTCATCATGTTTCCTGTGTAAGCTACACGACTCCTCTGGTCTTCCACTCATTACATCAGGAGTCTTCAGTCTCATCCAGAAATCATCTTTCATTCTGACAATGTAGGAGTCGCACCCGAGTCCATGTGTTTAATCAGTTCACCATCATCTCTAGTCGGCTCCTAAAAGCGCCTCCAATTAATCTACAGTATAATGAGAACCTGCAGCCTCACTGAAGTCCACTTCTCTATATAATTAATAATATTACTGTCATAAAAAGGAGCCGTGGGCATAAAGTAGGAACACACACTGGATGGGTAACATGTACATCCACTTTTAAACCAAAGCAGCTTAGAGGTGTAAACTGTTTTCAGGGAGAAAACCACAGAACCCAGAGGAAACCCACACAGAGAACATGTGAAAGTCAACACTGACGCTAACCTGAGCGCAGGAGATAACCAGCAATCCTGGAGCAGTGAGACAGCGATGATCCCTACTGAACACACAGTATGATACACCACCTGGCTATAAAAAAATACACACTCTAATATATCCTCATCCTGGAATATGTCATGTGCCATCAACAAAAAAACCTCCTGTGATGTGATGTGCTGGTGATTCAGTACAYTCAGGTGGTCATGTGACTTCATTTGATCTCCACATGACGTTGCTGAGTCTCGACCTGAGCGACTGAAGCGACCCCAGATCATAACACTGTCTCCAGAGGCTTGTACAGTGGACACTATGCATGATGGGAGCATCGCTTCATTACAGCGCTTCCCTTCTCACCCTGACACGCCCATCACTCTGGAACACACTCAGTCTGGACTCATCAGGTCAGATGAGTTTAATCTTTATATAGATCTTTATGCTCCCTAACAAACTGAACAAACCTTTTTTTTCTGATGACTCTCACTAACGAGTGGTTTTCTCATGAACACACAGCTCTGACATAGCTCTGGTTTCTACTGGACCACATTTCTTCTGAGGGTTCAGCTCTATCCTTTAACGTTTTAATCATGTCTTGGACAGTTCTTAAACCCAATTCATTTCAATTCTTTCATTGGAGGTCAATAATTTTGAAACTTTTACTTTCTCTGAGCCAGGYGGTTTATTACAATATACTGTATAACAATGTACTAAAAAAAGAAGCCATCATACTGTACATTGCAATCACACATTAATTTCAGTTTTATATAGTCTAATCCAATCTCCTGGGACTCCCATTAGTCCTCACCTCTGCTTTCATATGTATCAAGAACCATCAAAAGCTGCTCAAGGTATGAAAAGTGGACTATTTGYGGTGTCTTCGGAGACTGGACCGTAAAACAGTGTTATAACTTAAGTGAACAACACAGCACCTGCTTTATTTCTTCATCCTGCACCTTTGTTCCATCTTCCTCTCCTCTGAGGTGACACTGTTTGATGAACCATCCCTGGTGACCGGCGGTTTCCTGTCTCGTCGCATTCGTTCACACTTTGGTGCTTTGACCTTGATGCCATTGCAGTGCTCTTTTTTAGAAAACCGAGATGAGGTAGCACTTGAGAGAGGCAGGGAAGTCGGCCTTGAAGCTTGAGATACCTCAGTGTCCTTAAATTGATGAGTTTTTCTGTAGCCTGGACTCTTGTATGTTTCCAGAACTAAGCTGTCTGCTCCATTGGTTGTGATAAGACCGAGGCTCTTTGCCTCCAGTAAGGATGGACTACATGCAACATGGGTGAAACTGCCTCCGATGTTTGTATTATCACCCAAATTTCCTGCCCCATTCCCTTTCTTCCTGGGCTTGGACTTAACATACTTTCTAGTACAATCTTTCATTGCATATTTATCGCTTCCTTGATTGATGATAGAGCTTGTTTCATGATTAGAGGCATGTTGATGCTGGTTAAGCTTCATGGAAGACATCTGGTTGGCGCACTGTTCAACTAGCGAAAGAATACTGATGTCACTTGCTATACCGCAACTGCTGCTCGGAGATGGAAGCAACGCTTGGGGACTTCCTGCAAGCTTAGCGTGGTAAAGATTAGCGTGAGGCCACAGCTCTGACGTCTTTATTTGCTCAATCAAGGAGGTACACGAATGGCACAAGTGCAAATCCTTGGCACCATGTCTCAGGGACACCTTGCAAGATTCACAAAGAGATTCTTTGTTTATGGCCAGCACAAACAAGGAACTTGATCCAGAGCCAGGAGAACATCCTATCGGAGACACCAAATCCTTGTTGGGTGTAGATGGCGAGGTGATATTAAATATCCGAAAGCATACATGACTTGTTGGGGTCCTGGGTTGGCCCTCTGGTGTTGTAACTACTCCCGTTTGGTGTTGCACTGAGAGATGACCAACATCTAGTTGACGTTGTTTATTCAATTTAAGGTCAGTTATATTGTCTCTGCTGTGAACAGTACTGAGAACTGCTTTACTTGGGACATTTCCATGATCTGTTGTTCGAACTTTTTCTTCTTGACATACATCTCCATTATCTCCAGTGCTAATTCCTGGAGTTCCCAGTTCTGCTTCGTTACCCTTGATTGTCTTATGCTTCATCCAGTTGACGATACCCATAGCAAGGGAAATTTCTGTATCACAAAGCTTCAATAAACAGTCCTTTCCCATCCAGTTACTCTGGAGAAAGTCGTGGCTAATGAGATCTACTGATAGTGGAGGTGCCAGGTTCTCCTCGGATCCAATATGGAAACTGTACATGGATAATGGGAGGTCTGGACTTGGCTGGCCAATAATGCTGCTCGGCAGATCCATGTCATCGTCAAAAATGGGGGTCATTTCAGCTTCACTGGGGTCATAAAATAACTCGTAGAGAGCATCTCCACTGTACGTGTCCCTGGGGAATTTTCTGGAAAGTACTGGTGTTAGAGATTGCCCGGTGTGATCTTCAGCAGAATTACAATCACAGTAACCCTCATCACTGGTGCTTTCTTGGTTCTCACTTTTTGGCGTCACTGTATGATTCAGACTATTTTCTTGTTCTGTAAAATTTTTGCCTGTCACATCCTCGGCAGAATGTGCTGTCCTGTTTGAAGAAGGAGATAAAGAAATAGGTGTGGAGAGGGTCATTTCTTGGCCTGAACTTGGACTAAACAAAACAGGCCTATTGATGCTGTCCCACATCCCAAACAAGTCCAAGACCTCAGGAAGAGCAGGTGATGCTAGTTGCTCCATACCTCCCTGGAACGCGACAGGACTTCGCTTTGGAGTTTCACTGGTATCTCTTTTTGTTTTAAGTTTGGATATCCCTTCCAGAG
The DNA here is from genome assembly GCA_003987875.1 of Clarias batrachus. Classification (NCBI taxonomy): domain Eukaryota; kingdom Metazoa; phylum Chordata; class Actinopteri; order Siluriformes; family Clariidae; genus Clarias; species Clarias batrachus. The sequence continues at coordinate 47,312 of QMIH01002488.1, read as the reverse complement.
AGACAAGATATTCCTCATCTGCAAATATCTCTCCACAACCGGCTTGAGAGCCGAAGCTCTGGAGTGACACAGCATCCTCACATACGTTACTGCATCCTTCACTTGAAGAGTCGGAAAGTGTATCGCCGATTTGGCGAGAAGTCCTTGATTCACGGCATCTTGCGGACTTCTTATTTTTTTTCGCTCTTGGTCCAAGTTCTCGACATGGTGTACATGGTGACGTTGCTTTTTYGCTGTTGTGTTTTTTGTGGATGAAAAGGTCTTTAATGGTCTTTCTGGGCTTCCTAAGAAAGATCCTTTTCTTTGGAACGGACTTGGCGACGGAAGGGACAAATGGCACTTGAGGTGTCAGATTGCGGTAATCGATGATTTCCCGGTTGTTGCCGGATGTATTCTGATTTTCATGTAGCAACTGCTGAGTTACACTAAATCCAGAAAAGCTAGCACTGTTAAAGAGCCTGGAGTGATGACACCTGGATGGAATCTGTGCTCGATCTCCGTTCTCAGGACTTACTGGGTCCGCCGGTCTAATCCCCGTCACACAGTCGTGAGTTCTGCTCTTTTTAACATAATCGAAGCTAAAGTCTTGAGTCCATCCATCTGAGAGACTGGGACTGATCTCTAGAGAAGGTATGTCCAGGGTATTAGGAGACAGAAGATTCTCTGAGGAGACAGTTGGATTGTTTTCATTGATAGTTACATAAATAGAGGTGTCAGGAGAGTCATGTCCTCCGGCGCACTGATCTTTACTTGTCTCGGTTTTAGAAAGCTTGTGCTCTTCAGACGGTATTTGGTTATTCGATAACGCCATATTGCCAAGTCACTTTCATAACTGCATGAGAAAAAGACAAAATTAAAATGAGAGTTTTTGAGCATTTCCATGGTCTTATTTAGTTATTTTATTCAACTCAGATTTAATGCTACTACAGAACATGTTGAGCGGTTGTACTGAATATCAACATGGCTTAGGTACGAGAGAGCAGTACTGAAGATACAGTGTCACCGCTCAAGCTCACCTCAAGTGTGATACTGCTTTCATACAACAGTCCCAGAAACAGATTACAATTAGTTTTATTTAATTAACCAGTCATTTTGCCTGGAGGAACTAACTAACCGTGACTGGCGGAGTTAGCGATCGACAGTTATTGTGAATAACAGGGGTGAAAGAGACTATTTGTGAAAGTGGGTTTTGTCAGGCAGCTGCTCTCTCCTCAGTACTGCGGACCGTACAGACCGTCTCTCACCCACGCTGAGACACACCGTTAGTGTCATTAACCACTGGACAACAGCTGGGACGCCGAGTGATAGCTCCCAGCGTTGTTACCATCTATTAGCATCACTTTGGGCAGATTATTTCCCCAGAACTAACTGTTGTATAGCGTATCTGTTGGTCCTTGTTTGAACGGGAAAAATAATAAACAGACAGGTAAAAAATGAATGTCAACATAAATCAAAAGTTTTTAGATTTAAATGATTGCGTATTAAAATAAATCTTGACTCGACGAGGATTGTCTATTTAAATAAAACATGCTAAATGTACAATGTAATTACAGATCACATTGCTTCAACATGGTTCTAATGAATAATATTAAATTAAATTAATTAATTACATAATTTCTACTGTTGACTGCCATCACTGTTATGCCAATAAGCTCATTTTATTCAGTCCAGGATGTCAGGTCTCTCTGGTTTAATACAATTCAATAATAATATCATATAGAAAATAATAATTTAGGAATAGGGTTCCTGGGTTGAGATGAAAGGAAGAACATTTATAAGTGAGGAAGCTTTTCCCAGTCAGGTTCCACATTTCTGCTCAAGCTGATTTCATTTACATGCCGAGTCTGTCGAGGTCTGCTAACGGCTAATCTGACAGAATTCCATTCACGAACACGCCTCGTTACCTCACCGGATCGCGGATTAGGAGTAGAAACGCCGAGTCCCGCACTCATCAGTGTGTAAATGTGGTACACGCATGATGAGTGTGTGTAGCCGTGTAACCGTGTAGCGCGCTAGTAGACGGAGCGCCTCGGCAGCGCGCGCGCGCGCGAGAGGCGGCGCGTCAGGCTGGCGCAAGTGGCGGGAAAATGGCGTTACCTCAGACCTCCGAAAAACAGCGCGTTTGTAGCGAACACGACGTTACAGCGTTATAGCGGCGCAACGACGCGTGACAAGAAGATCAAAGGGGTGTCCGTACCTGTAACGCTGTCAGGAACTGCTGCTCGCGCGCGGATCRGGGGGGGGGGATGGGGGTCTGGATGCAGTGTGGAAAGCCAACGGGGACAAAAGCGCGCCAATTTATCAATCATAACATCATACAAGTTGTAAGTTGTATTTGGAGGGGCACACAAGTAGGTGTTTCAGAGCTTCTTAGCACCGGGTACCTGGAGTTGTGTAATCAAAAGAAATCTAGAAACGATAGAAAAAAAAAAAAAAACACTAAAGATTCTAAGTGTATGTAACATCACTTGGAATACACAATCTTTTTGAATAAACTTTGTAAAGTGCGTGAGGTTAGAAACATGAGGTGACAGACAGCATTACCTCTWACTTAAGTTACTGAAGTCAAACATCTCAAAATATTTTATGCGTTTTCTTATTGCTGCTTTTCATATCATTCCCATGCCTGGAGCCTACAGTACCGGTMACTATGCTAAATGGGCGTGGCTTTCTAAAATGGCTATGACTAATTGATCCAAAACATAATACATAAACATAAATCACTACTTTCCACTTTATGTAGCTCATTTGTCTATAATCATTAATGCACAGGCCCAAATTACTTCAAAAATATAAAAGACAAACAAAACCATTACGAAATTCTTTCCTTACGGTTCTATACACCCACTCACAAAAGTAAGTACACCCCTCTAATTTCAGCAAACATTTTAGTATACCTTCTCAAAGGACACTATAGAAATGAAACTTGGATGTATTTTAGAATCGTCCATGTCAGCTTGTATAACAGTATAGATTTACTGTCCTCTGAAAATAACTCAACATACAGTACAGCCATTAGTGTCAAAATAGCTGGCGACAAAAGTAAGTACACCATGGGTGATAACAGCTGTACATCTTTAACCATGCAAAGTCACATGACCTATTCATCATGTCCATGTGTTTGTCAGTGGACGAGTATGTCTCCAGACCTGAACCCTATCGAGCACCTGTAGGACGTCCTCAAGCGGAAAGTGGTGAAGCTTTCACACAAAATATCGACACTTTGGACATAGTTTTGATGTGTTTACTTAGGGTGTACTTATTTTCGTTGCCAGTTATTTAGACAATAAAGTCTGTATGATGAGTTATTGCTAGAGGGCAGGAAATCTGCACTGATGTACAAACTGCACACTGACTACTCTAAAGTTTGTCCGATTTTCATTTCTGTAGTGTTGTCCCTTCAGAACATATAATAAAGTATTTGCTGAAATGTGAGGGTGTACTTTTGTGAGGCTGAAATATTATTCATTTCAATTTTATTTGTATAGCACTTTTTAATAGTGCTAGTTGTCACAAAGCATCTTTACAGAATCAAAAGAAAATGGAAATGAGTTTGAAATGYGTGAGATAGTGATAAGCTAACAGTTCCAAGATGATTATTACCAAACACTGTTGACTCTCATGCAGAACAGTCAAGCAGATCAGCACAGTCACATACAAAATCAAAAATACATATAAAAATGCAACCAAGGGACTTTGGATTTTTAGKTACCAAATGTTAACGCAAAACAAATCATTGCAAAAGTATTTACATTTATTTCAACTGGTGAATAAATCACATTGTAATGTAAAAACCTACACAGCAGGAGAAATATTAACAATACAACCTTTTCCTTCAACRATAAACTAAACAGAGAGATAACATGTTAGAACAGTAATAACTATTATACAAGTGCTTTTTTATTCACAATAATTTTTACATAATTACCAACTTCAGCTGTAATTTCACTTCAAAATACCACACTGTTAGCATCAACTTAACTTTTAGATGTGCAGCATTGTTGCACAGATGCCATGTCCCATGAAGAACACTTGATTATATCATCGGTGACATCACATTACACAGTACTGCGCTTTAAAGTAGGACAACAGGAATGCTTTTATCTCTTTATGCTTCAAATTCACATTTAGCTTCAAAACTCTAGATGTTTTTATCAGTTTTCAGCACTAGCATGGTAACGTATAGTAAAAAAAAAGTGTTTAAGGTAGGTCATATTTGAAGACAGCATCACATGAATTTTTAATCATATTCATTTAATATTATGATAATATCACAGAATTGATATTAGCTGCTCGGCTGTTAATAAATGAAATAAAATAGGGAAAACATATATAAAGTTAAGTACAAACGTTAATCAGCAGTCCAAAACATGGAAGTAAATTCGAGCAGCAATGACCAGATGGACAGCGTCTGGGACTCAGAGGTACGGGCCCCAGCCCAGGTACATGAGACACAGGAGGTTATCATCAGTGGCCTCCTGAATGAGGTAGTGAACGTGTCCCTCGATGGACAGCGGCAGTCCCATCACTTTATTCCTGTTCTTTATCACGCCTTGGAGACGCTGATCGATGTCCTGCACGTGGGTTTTAGCCTGCACGAAAACAAGGGTAAAAAAAAAATAATAAAAAAAAGGTTCACAAGCTCTWTATACAAAATATTTATTCAAGACAAACAGCTTCATTTATTAATTTTAAAGCTTCACACACCTTKTCATTGACGATTTCTCCGGATTCATTGGCTTGTGTTTTTGAGAGACCCTTCACTGGTTTACTCCACTCCACTAAAGGGTCGTGGAGGAACGTCTTCAACACGCTGAGACATGAGAAAGAAGTAAAAAAAAAAAAAAAAGTAAAATAAAATTTGTCTGCCCTAAAATTCTCAACCTCAAAAAAAAGATACCAGCTCAAGACATTTTAAAGTTTTTTTTAGATTTTGCAATATTTAGTGCAGGAAGATGTAAGTAAGGTATAGAGTCACATGACTACACATGAGGTAGTACATTGTTATGGGGGCAGAACATGTCGGGTTTTTTCCTTTCATTTCCTTTATTTTCTCATCTTGAAGTTACTCCTCAGGACCACACAGTCATCTAAATTATTTTATGCAGAAAAGCTGATTAACAGGGAAATGTGCGTGTATGTGTGCATGCGTGCGCGCGAGTGTTTCTGTTTAAACCTCATTAGCGGTTCTCTCTGGTCCCTCATGAGTCTCAGTGTGACCTCGCATGCTTGTCTGAAAAGCCCCTCGGTTCCCATCGGCCCCATGGCATGCACCATGTTCTGCGTCAGCCGGAACGGTACGACCTCGGGGACGTCAAACGTCTCACCCTGAAACACGACAACATTCCTGATTAAACATCATCAAAATGACATCTGTGTGTGTGAGAGAGATGGAGTATCTGTGATGTCATACAGTATTTGCTGATATTACAGTTTTCACTTGTTCTGTTAAAGTTTTGCTAATTTTGTGTTACTGTAACTGGTTTATAAGTAACTATATGCTGATGTAAAGTGACGGGGAGGAATTGGACACGACTAAATTAGGGAGAAAATCGGGGAAAAATAAAAATAAATAAATAAATAAATAAGGATGTGACATCACACACTAATGAGATTTTTCACTAACAATGAAGTCCAGTCTATTTGTGGAGGTGTGTAATATTTAAATCTGACCCACACAATAAAATAATCTCTCTCACACACACACACATACMCACACACCTTGTTGAAGAGGCAGTTGAAGTCGACGTGAACACACTCTCCAGTTTGGGAGTCAAACAGGATGTTTTCCCCATGTCGATCTCCCAGACCCAGGATGTAGCCGACCATGGACATGACGGCCGTGGAGCGGCAGTATGCAGAGCGGCTGTTGTACCTGCACGTGTACACACACACACACACACACACACATACATACACACACATACATACACACACATACATACACACACATACACACACTACTCAGCCATTACATCTGTCATGTTACGTACTCACAATGTGACTGATGAGAAATAGTTTTGTTCCTGTGATACAGACTTAAAATAATTTTAAAAAAAGGTTAAAAGTTTCGGTACCAGGAGGTCGGGTCGGGGAAGGTTCTGAGGAACCACTCGTGGAACACAGGAGGGTGTCGAGCACACAGAACGTCCTTGTGGAGTTTCCATTTCTCCTGAAATGATGCTGTTTTGGGCAAAATCATTTTCCGCAGCTCCTTCCCCGTCAAATAAATTCCTGTTACATCAATATGCATTATTATTATTATTATTATTATTATTA
>QMIH01002488.1:12101-22101 GCA_003987875.1 Clarias batrachus | reverse complement strand
CAGGTGGAGCTTTTTAGCCGGAATCTCCTCATCACCTCCACCTGACTCCACCCACTCACTCTGAAGTTCCTGTAGAGCTGCGAGACCTTCCGCCTTCAGAGCCACACACACGAACCCCTCCACGTACTGCACATAAACAAGTCGCCGTTATTACCGCTGATATGATCAATGACTATAATTATTGGATTTTTTTGTTGTTGTTGCTGCTGTTTACTTCCTGCTGTCTCTGCGTGCCGATATTTCGGATCAGGGCTCTGCACACCGCCGTCACTCTCTCTTTCCGGATTGAAGCGGCCGACTCGTATCCTATCGGCACGCACTCCAAAACAAAGCGGAAAACCTCGCACAACGTCGTCCTCACCTCCGTCACCTTCATCCTGTCCACGGTCCCACTGAGGACGAGTGTGTGCAGCGTATCCATCAGCAGGTCCAGGTGGACACGTCCGAACTTCATGTGCGTGCCCTTCTCCAGAACGAACACGCGACGCGTCAGCACCTGGAACTCTCCCGCGTACGATCGCACGTCTGACTCCTCACAGGACACGAAGGACTCCAGGAGGGACAGATACGCCGCAAAGAATGTCTGTTCGTGGTTTACAGGAAGCCCACCCAGATCTACGATGCGTCTCAGCGTCAACATGGAGACGGATTTTAACTCGGAGCCGCCGTGCGTTAGCACTAAACAGGACGCGTCCCAAATCCGTCCGACTTCTCGGGGGAAGAAGACGCCCTGCAGGATGGTGCAGAGGACGGTCAGTGCAGCGGACAGCAGCGAATGAGCCGACGCAGGCGACGCGAGCTGGAGGACGGATGGCGTGAGATACGCGGCACAGTGACACGCGCTGAAACGCTGCAGTGAGACGGGCCACTGTGTGTCCGACGCCCCGCAGACGGCGTGTGTGAGATCCTGCACTAATCCGATCAGCTCTCCAGCCAGCACGCCGAACACCAACGGACTCTTCGCTCGGAAAAGCTGGAGCAGGGAGCCGAGCACGAAGACGATTTTGTCGCGCAGGACGCCGCATTCCGGCGTGGCGGCGATCCGCAGCACACGCGTGATGATCCACCGAGAGAAATCTGAAACCGGACGAAAACCATATAATTGTGTGAGATTATGATAATAAATGATTTAGCATTCTTAATAACATGCATGCAAAAGTATCGGCACCCTCTCCCCTTTAGTGCTTTTAGGTGTATATCAAGCAAATCATTACGGACTATAAAGAAGAACACTACATCACACTCTCCATCTTTTCTTTTATTCCTCTACGCTCTGTCTGGCATTCTTCTTTATTTCATGCCTCACCCTTGTCCTGCTGTCCCTTATTCCCCTCATTCTACTATCTAGTTCATCCTTTATCTTTCTTAATTCCACCCCTCACTTTTCCCCCTCCATAAATCTTTATTTCATTTTCATTCATAAAAACAATCTTCCTCTTTCCATCCTGCCTTTCTTTCTCACTGATGCGTGACTGTACTGACCGCTGCATTCGCTCTGGACGTCTCTGTACTGCTCCGTCTGACACGCCGGGTTTATAAACATCAGCGAGGAGGATTTAATGATGTGCTGGATGAAGTCCAGGAGCATGACGCAGGCCGGCTCTGAGCTGCTCGTCTTACTCAGCTCCAGCGCCACTGAGGACATGCGGAGACACAAAGACACAAGCATTTAAGGCAAATAAACGTTAGGTTACGTTCTCTTTGCGACGCTGGCACTCTGGAAGCGCACAGAGAAGATGGACAAGAATAACACAGAGGAACAGAAGGAGAGAGAGGAGATCTATCTCAGGTGGAGGTGTTCAGGAATACTTTTGAAGTATTGTCTTAAAACGACTCCAGCGTGTTAAAATTCACTTCTACCACTTCAGCGCTGTTATTTCAGCCAAAGTCAAAATATTCACTTTATCTTTTCTCATTAATATCTATTGCTGCAGGTGTTTGTTTACATTGAGACAGTAGCGCATTAGTAGATTATTTTAAAGTAGATGATTAAATCCCACACAGAACTGTTCATAACATCACTTTTACTCCACATGTAGATTCACTGATGGTGCAGATTAAACTTCAGACTGAGATCTAAGTGCTGCAGGAGATTCAGTCAATATGATTCGGTAAAAATTCAGTTTTGTGTGATGCTGTGAGAAAATCTGAACAGACCGACAGAGAAACTGGTTTCAGGTCCTCCAGTGTATAAATAAATAAAGATATAATTTTTCAGAGTTTATCAGAGTTCTGACCAATGTACAGACTAAACCATGATTTTTGTTTATGTAGAAGATATTGTTTTGCTTGACACTCTTACTGAAAACTGTATTATACTTCATATGTCAGATTTGTAATGAACTTTATACTGTTTCTTACCAACTTCTACATCAGTCAGGATCCTGTCAATAAACTGACACAGAATCTGTCTGGGTTTCTGTACAGCAGCGTTATACTCCTCAGATGAGGCGCTGAAAGAAATGTAAACTCTTTTATTATTTTAATTTCTCAACATTCTGAGGGAAATAATTGTGTAAAAATCAGAGTTAAAGTCTTAAACCCTGAGAGAAACACCTGGCTAGCTCCTGTAGAGCAGGAATCATCGCAGACATCTCTAAACCCGGCTCCATTTCTCCCTCACAGAAACAGAAAATACTAAACACGAAGAAAAGAAGTCTAAATCTTAAACCGTGTCAAAAACATCAAATAAATTAAGTGGGTTAAATTCATTAATTCGTCTCAGGAAGCGCGAGCTGCATCCCCGCACGCGCCTCCATGCCTTTCAAACAGCTATTCCGCTCCAAGCGCGCGGAGCGGACGGTGTCCGGGAAGGGACACGTGACCCGCAGGAATCCTGTTTACCAAAACGCGTTTCGGCGTCGTTGATGCTTTTTGGGCAGGTTTGCGGTTTTGTGCATTAAATAAAATTTAAAAAAACAACAAAACTAACAAAATGGGGATCATGAAATTAGCAGATCTGATTCGTGCTGACGCTCCAGAGTCGATCACTCACAAACAGCTCGGAGATTACAGCGGTAAAGCCTGTTTATTTCCTGCAGCTCCTTTGTGTTAGATCAGACTAGCATCGCTAATGTAACGCTGTGTGTGCAGACTGCGGGGAGACGGGGGGAGGGGGAGGGGGGCTGCTCGGGTACTGATGGGGTACTGCTCGGGTACTGTGTTAACTAGTACACTGTCTAGTAACTAGTTCATTACTCATCACTGAATAGACAACAAAGGAATCGGCGCGGTGCTTTCTTTTTTTATTTATTTATTTACACACACACACACACACACACCGGACCCTCGCCATGTTAACGTGATCCGTTTCTTGAGGAGAGTTTGTAACGCGACATTTCGTATAGCGAAGCGCATTTTCCCACAAAAACAGTGTAAATGCGGATGATCCGTTCCAGCCAGGCAAAAATATTACTCCAAAATTTTCAACACTTCTATCAGTTTTAGTATTCGAAAACAATCAAAACATTTAGAAAAGACATTTTAATGAAGTAAAATACAAAATAAACAGAACTTAATCCTCACTTAACCTTTAATTATGATTCTCATTTTTTTCTTGCCAAATGGAATTTTTAATTTCCACTGAAAGTGGCTGGAGTTTGTTCTTGGCACCGGTTCCTTGTTCACTTTCTTTGATCTCCTGGTGTTAAATTCTCACTTATTCTGGCACAAAAACACTTTTCTCCACTTGACCGGATACCGATGCGCAAAACTGGAAGAGCACGCGACCGGCTTGATCACTTGTATGCCAAAACTGTATGCCAAAAATATCCAGTAATATCCAGCAAAAATATCGCTTCGTAAGTCAGAAATTCGCCAGCCGGCCTGTTTGTATGTCGAGGGTCCACTGCATACAGCGCCTTCCAAAACTATTAATACTCCTTGACCTTTTGCACATTTTGTCACTTGCAACCACAAATGTGAATGAATGTATTATAGATATAGATTTATACACTTTATTGATCCTGTGAGGGGGAAAATATTGTGTTACACCAGCAGTAGGTAACACAAACAGTAGTAGAGGGAAAAAGGCAGAATGTATATAAATAATAGTGTCATAAATGTAATATGAAATGATAATATTTTATTAAATTAAATATAATATTAATGTAAATTTAATTATATAGCAATTAATGTTATATAATAAATATCATAATAATTGTAACTCATATGCCCCCGAGTGGCACAGTGGTAAAGTGCTCGCCCTAACACTGGTTCGATTCCCCGGGTGATGCTGTAGCCTCTCGCAGCCGAGGGCCTAGAGAGAGCTGATTGGCTGAGAGGCACTCATGGGCTCCCACATTCATTACGGCTCTACGRGCGGCTGTGAGCTCACACAAGCTGAAGGAATGGATAGCGCTGTCCTCCGAGCGCATTACGCCGCCCAKAACGGTGTGTGAGCGAAGAGCTTTGAAAGGGTGTGGTGGGTCGTGTCACGTGGTACGGAGGAAACATGTGATAGTCTTCGGCCCTCCGACTGAATGATCGTAGTAGCCTTAATGTGGAGCCCCCTTGTGACGTGGAGGAATTGGATATGATTAAATTAGGGAGAAAATCTACTCTGGTACCCTAACAATAGAGTCCATCTGTGTGTAATTGTCCTGCTGGAAGGTGAACCTTCGCCCCAGTCTCAAGTCATTTGCAGACTCTAACAGGTATTCTTCTAAGATTTGCCTTTTATTTGGATCCATCCATCTTCCCAGTAACTCTGGCGAGCTTCCCTGTTCCTGCCGAAGAAAAGCGTTCCCACAACATGACACTGCCACCACCATGCACAGGGTTAGTGTTCGACCACAAATACTGTTTTGCATTTAGGTAAAAAAGGTCAAGTTTGGTCTCATCTGACCGGAGCACCTTTTTCCACATGCTTGCTGTGTCCCCCACATGGCCTGTCACAAACTGCAAATGAGACTTATTATGGCTTTCTTTCAACAATTGCTTTCTTCTTGCCCCTCTTCCATAAAGGCCAGATTTGTGGAGTACATTATTAATAGTCGTCTCCCAGGAGATTCTCCCCCCTGAGCTGTGGATCTCTGCAGCTCCTCCAGAGTTCCCATGGGCCTCTGGGCTGCCTCTCTGATTAATGCTCTCCTCGTCCGGCCTGTCAGTTTAGGTGGACGGCCATGTCTTGGTAGGTTTGTACGCGAGTCGTACTCTTTCCATTTTTCGATGATGGATCGAACAGTGTTCTAAGCGACGTTCAAACTTGGGATATTTTTCATAACCTAAACTTTCTTTAAACATTTCCAAAACTTCTCCTGTCAATACATACATAAAGATATAGTTTGCTCTTTTTTTACTCTCTCTGACCTGTCTGCTGTTGTTCCATGGGCTTCATGATTCTGTTTGTTAACTAATTCAATACAATTCAATTTTATTTGTACAGCTCTTTTAACAACTGTTATTGTCACAAAGCAGCTTTACACAATCAAAAGAAAGTTATGGAAACTTGAATGAAATGTGAGCGAGCCGAGGGCGACGGTGCTGAGGGAAAAACTCCCTGAGGTGGTAACAGGAAGAAACCTTGAGAGGAACCAGACTCMMCAGGGAAYCCATYCTCATCTGGGTGATAACGGAGAGCAGGGATTGATCTGCACTCATACTGTGTGTTAGGAGGCTGGAGGTTCAGTAGAACAGGAGTTTAAGTTCATATGACTGTAAGAAACTCCAGTCCTGAACTATCGAGCGCCTGCAGTCACGCGTCCTCAGAGGACAGCTGTCTGCATCAGCCGAGGACAGGAGCGTCTTCATGGTGAAGTGGAACCGTCCCCAGACACCACACGCGTCCCAGACAGACCACACGGGGCTCCATGTGACCAGATCTCCAACCGGAAGCAGGACACCAGGACGAGTCAGACAGGACTAACTATAACAGCATAAGGGAGGAGCTAGAAGGAAACACAGACATGAGGGGGAACTGAGAAGTAAAGCAACCAATCACCTCACCGTCAACAAACCTGAGTGATCAACGAGAGTGGGGAGGACAGCATCTAAACATAGCAGTTCACTAATGTTCTCTAACAAACCTCTGAGGGCTTCACAGAACAGCTGTGTTTACACTGAGATTAAATTACACACAGGTCGACTATATTTATTGATTAGGAGACTTCTGAAGGGGATTGGTTCCACTGGATTTTAGTTAGGGGTATCAGAGTAAGTTGGAGGAGGGGAGACAAATGCAGACCACACTTTTCAGATCAAACCATCTAACACTATTTATTAGTTTATTTATTTTCCCTTCACTTCAATAAAAAAATTAAAAATCCCAATAAAATACATTTACGTTTTTAGTTGTAATGTGACAAAAAAGTTCTTTTGCTTTTGCAAGGCACTGTGTATATACTGTACCTCTTTATTGGTATTTGGCCGGTCATGTGACATGTCCCTAACTTTTATTCTGTTATTATCAGAATATTATAATAATCCAAATATATTTTTGCTTTGTTTAAGGGAAAATAATTGCATTTGACACCTCTATTATTATGAACCAGTTCCGTTGTGCTGTTCCTAATCAGACAATAAGGTAAGAACAATACATTATAATAACAGTTCTAAAAGTTCTGTATCATGTGCTGTGTATAGATTTCTGTTTTAATCTGATGCTTGTGTTAAAGATGACATTTAGAAAGTTTAACGTGAAAGATGCATTAAAATGTCCTAAAAGCATCTACAGTATACATCGTCATGTTCTAATGTCACTTTGAATAAAATGTCAGAAGTGAAGTTTATTATTTTTTTCCTGATATTTATCAACGGGTCGAGATCAGATCAGATCGGATCTCATCAAACCCATTCTTCTCATCAGATGCACTGAAAAAGGAGATCAGTTCAAATTTCCCTGTGAATAAAATGTCAGAAATTACGTTTTTTTTGTTTGTTTGTTTGTTTTTGTACATTTCCTGATATTTATCCGAACAATGGGTCGAGATCAGATCAGATCGGATCTCATCAAACCCATTTTTCTCATCAGATGCACTGAAAAAGGAGATCAGACTGTATGTTAATATCAGACTAATTGAAAGCTGTACAGTATGTATTTTAGAGAACAAACCCTCTGTTCATTGATCCTGTATGTATATTTGATTATAGCAGTATTATTATTCTGGAGTGAGTGAGCCGTATCTAGAGAAATTATCCTCCTCGGTGTTGTGGTGAGAAGCTCCGTCTCTCAGGTTTGATCAGAATCCATCCTCTCGTCTGTGAGAGCCGGAGGTCTTTCTTAAACTTTCTTAAAAGGTTTATCAGCTGAAAACGACAGGAGTTTTAGAGCATGTGGTGTGTGTGTGTGTGTGTGTGTGTGTGTTGTATGTTGTGTGTATGTGTGTTAAAGCTTGTTAGGTGTGTTCTACCGCACACTGACGTTCCTGGAGCACGGCATCAAGCCGGTGTTTGTGTTCGATGGAGTTCCTCCCGATGAGAAGCTGGCCGTGGTGAGACTCGCCGGAGCTCTGGGGCTCAGATTAAAAAGACCGAAATAATAAATCAATAATAAATCAATAATAAATCAATAATAAACACTACCTTAATTCTTTCAGCTGGAGAAAAGAGCGCAGAATGCAGGATGGGGAAGCTATCAGCGCTCTCCCACCGGTGAGAGAGGACGAGGATCACTTTCATTATTCATAATCATCATTCTTGATAGAATATTTGAAATAAAAATCTTTTAAACCCTCAGATTATAAATCATTTATTCATCTTTAAAGTGTATTATTCACTAATTACGGTTGAGGTGAGACAGGTGTGTGTGTGTGTGTGTGTGTGTGTAGTGGAGATGATGTTAAACCTCTGCCTCAGCCTGACTCTGTATCTGTTCCCTCAGTGTCCTCTAAAACCCAGGACTTCCTGCGTCTCCTCCCACTCCTGGGTGTCCCCTGTGTCCAGGTAACGGATCAGAACTCCATTACAACCAGGCAGTTCTCTCTCTCACTCTGTGTCTCTCTCACTCTCACTCTGTCTCTCTCACTCTCACTCTCTGTCTCTCTCACTCTCTGTGTCTCACTCTCTCTCATTCTCTGTCTCTCTCACTCTCTGTGTCTCTCACTCTCTGTCTCAATCTCTCTCTCACTATGTGTCTCTCTCACTCTCTGTGTCTCACTCTCTCTTCCTGTCTCTCTCTCACTCACTCTCTATGTCTCTCTCTCCCTGTCTCACTCCCTGTCTCACTCTCTGTCTCTGAGGGAGATGTTTATGTGTGAGGACACCACCACCACCCTGTATAAGTCAGATATTAAATAATGTGAAGTGGAGCTGTGACTATTAGATGGAAAATAAACAGAGATTATAAATGATACTTTCATTCTGTCGTGTGCTTCGTCCATCAGTGTCTGTGAGCTGCAACAAAGACCGATGTCTGATATAAAAAAAAACAGTCTGACAGACTGTCTGTCTCTCTCCCATTGTCTCTCTGTCTTTCTCTCCCTTTGTTTGTATGTCTCTTCTTATGGCTCTGTCCCTCCGTCTGTCTGACGTTGTCTGTCTCTTTTTTCTTCTGTCTCTGCCTGTCTCTCTGTCTCCCTCTGTCTATCTCTTTCTCTCCATCTTTCCCCCTGTCTTTCTCCCTCTGTCCCTCTGTCTGTCTCTCTTTCTTCCTCTGCCTCTCACCCTCTGTCTGTCTCTTTCTCTCCATCGCCCCTTCTGTCTATCTCTGTATTCCACCCCCCCCTCGTCCCCCCCCCGCGCCCGTGTCCCAGGCCCCCAGTGAGGCTGAGGCATGCTGTGCCCAGCTGGTCAGTAGCGGTGTGGTGGACGCCGTGGCGTCGGAGGACATGGACACGCTGGCGTTCGGAGGGACGATTCTCCTCCGCCAGCTGAACGCTAACAGCGGGAGGTGAGGGAGCGCTGAGGTCTGGACCTGTTCTCCTTTCTGTATCCATGTGGAGTAAAAAACTTTCCTTTCCTTCCATCTCTCTCTTTATTTTAAACATCCATCTGTTCTTTCCTTAACGCCGCTTCATCTTTTCTTTCTGTTGCTCGACCCTTTTTTGACCTCCTTCCATCTTGTGTGCGTCAGTGTTAAATAATTCTGGTGACGTGTCTCGTCCCTGCAGCGATGTGACGGAGTACTCTCTGCCGAAGGTCCTGGAGATCCTGCAGCTCTCACAGAAAGAGGTTCACGACCGGAACCGCCGCTAATGATCACTCTTATAAAGACTTTATTACACTGAATGAACTCCGTGCCACATGAAACACACTGTGTGTGTGTGTGTGTGTGTGTGTGTGTTCCAGTTCGTGGATCTGTGTATCCTACTGGGATGTGATTTTTGTGATAAGATCATGGGTTTGGGGCCGACCCGAGCGCTCAAGCTCATCCAGCAGCACCGCACCATAGAGGGCGTCATGCTCAACATCAACAGGAAGGTAACGTGCGCGCACACACACACACACCTGCACAACACAAAATATCTATATTTAATTGAATTTTAATTTGTTGTAGTTTATATTTAATAGAAATACATGTCTGTAAACAAAGACATCCGTCTCCATGTCTCTCTGTCTSTCTGTCTGTCTGTGTCTCTGTGTAAAGACTGAGAAAAAAACCCAGAACGGATGTTGCTCTTTTTTTTGTTTTTCCTTAGTCCGTGTGACCCTACAGTATGTGTAACTGTGTGTGTGTGTGTGTGTGTGTGTGTGTGTCTGTGTGCAGACCCACCCGGTCCCTGAAGAGTGGCAGTACGAGGCCGCGCGCCGGCTGTTCCTGGACCCGCCCCCAGTTGAGCCGCCCTGTCTGCAGTGGACCGAACCGAACGAGGAGGAGCTGGTCAAGTTCCTGTGCCAGGAGAAACGCGCCAAGTACACCAGACACAACTCACTCACACACACACACACACACACACACACACACACACACAGTTACAGCAGGTATAAAGTGGATGTGTTGGTGAAGGAAGCTGTCTCACCTCAGAGCTGTGTTTCTGTAAGGGTGCAGGTCCGGGCACTCGGACATCCATGCTCTGTGTGTGTGTGTGTGTGTGTGTGTGTGTGTGTGTGTGTGTGTGTGTGT
>QMIH01002487.1:43555-66414 GCA_003987875.1 Clarias batrachus | reverse complement strand
ACCCCTTGACCACCAGGATTAGCAGGTGGTATGCAGTGTGTGTAGTGGTATGCCATGATTGAAAAATGTTTAATGTGTTAACACAGGAAACTACCTCATATCGAAAACGAAATTTTTAATCAAATTTTGTGAAGTGTCCACCGTACATGTCTCTGTTATTATAAAAACGATATTTTATTAGAATAAATAGATTTATATGGATTTCCCTATTGTCAGTGCTCCTGTAATAGAAAATTAATCACCATTTTGTGCTGTAGTATAAACAGGGCCGGATGCACCCTGACTAATCTGTATTAGAGTTAAAAAATAGAAATGTCAGGTAGGCAGACCGTCCAACAAACCTTTGTTTTCCCCTTAATATCTTATGGGATTCACCAATTCATAATTTTAACTGTGTTTTTAATTATTATTATTTTCGTGGGCCTTGGTGAAATGGAGCACTGGAAGATGTCTACTTTACAAATACTGTACTCAAATTGAGCAATAATTATTTATAGTGKTTGAACAAAACAGAACCTACATGGACAGAATTGACTGTGAACTTTATTATCTACACATTGTTATCCTGTTTTTTTTATTTTTTATTTTATTATTACACCTCAATTCCTTAGGGAGCAGTCGTAGCTACATATGTGGGTTAAGGCTCTGAGTWACTGATAAGTAGGTTGAGGGTTTTAAGCCCCAGCTCCACCGAGCTGCTACTCTTGTGCACTTGAGCAAGGCCTTTAAATTGTYTACTACAGGGGTGCTGCATCATCCTTTACCCTGCACTCTGACCCCAACTTCCTTAGCTGGGGTGTGCAAAGCAGTTACAAATCAATTCTTAACTTAAAATTAACTTCTTCCCCCAATAACCTTGTCCACATTTTACCTTTTCTTTTGCAAAATTCTTACCATGCTTCAGCAAAAATCATGCTCCTTCATTTACAGAGTATTATAGCCATGGCCAATAGAGGGAGCAACTTGGGTTAATAAATGAGGACTAATGACAGTTATCAAGGAACAGGTTGTGATGCTGTGTTTGTGGTTTAAACATCAGCTGCCAAACCTTTTCCCTGCGCAGAGGCTGGCTGTTTTTCGAGAACGCTGGTGCCTGTATCGATATTAACATGGATTTGCTAAATGCTCCGCATTAATCAGTATTGTATTTTGTGAAATATAAATAGCACATTTTAGTCATCTTAAGATAATTTAAACTGATTTTTTTGTATTGAATGTATTGCAATTTTGTCCCTAGATGGCGCTCTTGGCACTTGTAATCCCATTGAAATCAACATTGATATGCTGAACAAGTAAAATTGTACATTGCCACCAAACTATAACTCTGATTATGAGAAATTACATTTTATAATAGTACTAAGCTGCAAATTGAGCAGTATGTGAAAGACAAGAGACTGGATGCTAGTTAACTTCCTTCTGCTTCATCCTGACAAGACATCAGTACTGGTACTAGGACCACATGCAGGTAGAAGCAAGCTTTCCGATCAGATAGTAACTCTGGATGGCCTTTCTCTTTCATCATGCACAATAGTAAGAGACCTCTGTGTGATTATAGATTCCAATCTTTCATTTAAAACTCATGTAGATAATATTACCAGGATAGCATTCTGTCGTCTCCGAAATATTGCCAAGATAAGGAATATATTGTAATAATATATATATATATATATACAATGCAGAAAACTTACTTGATGATAATGATGATGATGATGATGATGATGAATGAACAGATTGTTATTAAGGCAGAATGACATGAATCCCCTCAGCACTGCTATCGAGGAGAGGAGAGTGTGGTTTGAGTGAGAGGTTGTTTGTAGGAGAAAAATCTTTCATTTGACTAAGAGAAAACTAAAAGTCACCTCTTTCACAAGAAAAATTGCTGTGGTTTTCACCCAATGCCAGAAAAATTTGCACGTTTATCATTTCATAGCCAAACTTGCAATCAAATTAAATAAAATAAACATAAAGAAGTGCATTATCATTAAAACTGATTATTAATCAACACAGCACAGCACAGCACACACAATACGCATTGATCTTAAATGTGCCTCATCATTAGCATGACCTGTACTTCCTTATTTTATTGCCTGTGTTTGTGGTGCGGCGTGCTAGTACACACTTTTCATTGTAGGGGGGATTGGAAGTGATGCTAGAGAGAGCAATTCAAAAGCTATTCTACAAGTCACCACCCAACGTGTCTACACCTGTTTGTCTTTTACATGAACAGGGTGACAGTAAGGATGGTTAGAAATAAGACAAAGTGTGTTTGTTTTTTTGTCATAATTCAGCTTGACATTGCTGATACAGCTTTTTCAGTTTCAGCATATTTATTGTTTTCATAAATCACAGTGTACTGACACCCTCACCAACAGGGTTTTAGACTGATAGTATACTTTAAAATCATAAATGTGAAATAGTACTCTTACTTTTACTCCCTGACCATAAAAAACAGCACGGGAATGTGTTTTGAATAGAACTACAAAAGACTTCTGGTTGCTCTAGAAAAGCTGTCTGCAAAGCTCTCCATGGAGAACTGGGCAGGGTTGGCCAAGACAGCGAGAAGATCCCACTTGGGCGCACTCCACCACACTGCCTGCCACCATCGTTTGCCAGCCTTATGCCCACACCTTCAGTATTTTTCTTCCCCTTGCTCACTCTGTAGGCTCACTAAGTAGGCAGCCTCCCCTTCTGCAGGTGTGCGAAGGGGCAAGGTTGCTTAAAAACATCTTGTAATCTTTAGGTTGGCTAGAATCTTCCCTTCTGTCAACGAGGCGTGTAACAGATGTAGCTTAACTCCAGCCAACCACGTCCACATGTTTTGGTCATGCCCCGAATTAACGTCATTTTGGACACACGTTTTTGACACACTAAGCAGGGCCTACGGACACACCATTACCCCTAACCCATTATCAGCAATATTTGGTATCTCCCTCAACACAGACCTGCCCAGAGTAGCGAAACAGGCATTGGCATTTACCACCCTTCTAGCCCGAATATTAATTTTGCTCAGCTGGAAGCTCGCACATCCTCCATCACATAAACATTGGGTCAAGGAGGTTCTCTATAACCTACAACTCGAGAAGCTTAGGTTCTCTCTCAGGAGCTCCACAGGGAAGTTCCATAAGACATGGGATCACTTTTTGGTTATTATTACCTCACCTGATGGTCCCCAAGACGGTTAGGGAGTGGGGTCCCCCCCCCCTTTTTTTTTTTTTTAATTATTATTCTGCCCCCTTTTTAAAAAAAAATTTTATTTACTTTTTACTTTATTTTATTTTGTATATGTATGTGCATTTGTATGCAGACGTGTGTGCATGTATGTGTGTGCGTGTATGTATGTATGYGTTTACATACCTCACATTTATCATTTATCTCATCCACTTCATTCTGCATCCYCTGTGTATGTATATGTATATATGTGTACTGTATGTATGTGTGTATATAGTGTATATGTATATAGTGTATATGTTTAGTGCCCACTGGATGGGTACATTTTGATGTTGCACTACTAATGGCCTGTGATGGGTTGGGTGGGGGGTGGGGGGGCTGAGGGATCTGGGATCTGGGATGACATACAGTTGCACCTTTGTTTATACATTTTTTTATACTTGAATATGCCTTTTGTTGGATCTATTCTGTATGTCTATTGAGAATTTTCAAAACAATAAAGAGAGTTGGAATAAAAACGTCTTGTAATCGTTCATGGGCTTACTCAGTGTTATAAAAACAAGGCGAGGAGTTTAGCCTGAGGTTCTCGAGGGTTTAAGGCTACAGAGCAGAGTCATGCGGTGGAGTGGGGTTGTGTAATCCCAGGGACTTTAAAGGCAAGAAATGAATGCAGCCATTAAATCCCTGCTTAAAAGACATCCATGAGAGGACTGCCTGAGCTCTAGCAGCACTTTCACTTACTTTTATTTTTAGTCATATTTTTGGATATGATCCCAAAGTCTGGAGGAAGAGTGAATAGGCACAGAACAAAACATCCTTTGTGAAGATTCCACAGTCCACCCTAGTAATTTAGGGTGCATGTCATTTGCTGGTGTTGGGCCTCTGTGTTTTATCAAGTCAGATGTATGATTAACCGATTATACCAAGCAGGTGATAATGTTAATACATTTCATATGTACTGTAGGTTGAAACATAGTCAATGGCCGACTTCATGGTACAGTGGAACACATCATGCCTACTTCCCTTCAATATCAGAAGAGTTCTAGCTGTACCTTCAGGTTCTCTGTACTGATAAATACAGGGCCCTCCATAATTATTGGCACCCATTTTAGATGTGTTAAAAGCCTTCAAATAAATTCAGTTTTTATTGCAGAAGCATATTGTCACATTGAAAATTGTAGAAAAATATAATGTGAATATAAAGTGAATTTTAAGGGGAAATAAAAATCCCTGAATAACAAAGAATTATTTTTCATAAAATAACCTTTTCCACAATTATTGGCACCCCTAACAATTCCTAGAAAATAAATGTAATTKAAGTATYTCTGTCATTTCTACAGTAGTTTACAAAGTTGATCAGAGTATCTAGGAACATTCAATTAGCAATTTATCACTTCCTGCTTCCCTGGTGTATAAATATGATGTGACATAGAGGCCATTTCTCTTATCCACTCTTCAACATGGGAAAGACAAAGCAACACACCATTCAAGTAAGACAGATGTGTGTCGACCATCACAAGTCAGGTAATGGGTACAAGAAAATAGCCACCCGCCGCCACACGGACAAGTCACACCTTTCATAATTAGAAAGTGTCAAAATCGCTCTTTCTTCCTCTGTGTGTGTGTGTGTGTGTGTGTGTGTGTGTGTGTGTGTACGCATTTGACTGTGTGAGTCTGCATTTGTGTGTGTGTACCTGTGTCAGATCTGAAAGTTCCGGCTGATTACATGTATCTGATGACTCCATCTTACACAAATGAAGAATTTTTACACCTTTTACAAATTTAGAAAATCTCTCTCTCTCTCTCTCACACACACTCTCACACACACACACACACACACACACACACACTATGGAAGCAGATCAGGCTCAAAAATATTTAATGCAATAAACATAATGCATGCATGCGTATCCCAATTCACATGCACAAAAAAAAAAATATATATATATATATATATTCACTAAAAAAAACACTCACGTGCACAAAAATAAATAAATAAATAATATATAAACATAATATTTGTGATCAGCAGTAATATTTCCTGTTTATGACGTAAAGGTTAAAGGTCAACCCTTTTATTTCTTTACTGAATATGTTCATATCTGCATCACAGTACGATTTCTGATTAATGCCGCCATTCAAAGCAACATAATATTCACCTGTACATCAGAGTACTGTTTTATTCTGGGTTGTAGCAGTTCTGATAGAATTATAGTAGTGCAGTTATAAATTACATGTTTAATGCAGTCAGTTTAATTACAATACACACAGATCAGCTGTAGCTGTAATTGTAAGTGTGTGGACTATACTGTATTAGACAGCAAGTCAAACTTTGTTCTTGAAGCTGATGTTTTGGAAGCAGACAAAATGAACAAGCATAAGGATTTGAGTAGCTTTAAACAAGGACCAAATTGTGATGGCTGGAGAACTGAATCAGAGCAACTCAAACACTGCAGCTCTTGGTGGATGTTTCCAGGCTGCAGTAGTCAGGACATACCAAAAGTTCTCCAAAAAAAAAACATTAACAGGGTCATGGGTGGCCAAGGCTCACTGATGCACATGGGGAGTGAAGGCTGGCCCGTGTAGTCTGATCCAATTGAGTAGAGTAGATCAGATTTATAAAAAGGTTAGTGCTGGTTGTGATAAAAAGGAGCGCATCACTGTTATGGTGGCAAAAGGCAGTTGGTTTCAATATTAGGCAAGTGGTCATAATGTTATGGTTGATTGGTGTAGCTTCTATAGTAAGAGCTCATTCACAGGGACATGTATGGTAGACACTCCATATAACCATATACAGTTACAGTACAAAGTGCTATACAACTGTTAGTTCACAAAACAACGCAGAACTACACAAGATTAAAATTACATGTAGTCAATGAGTGCACATGTGTGCAAAGAGTGCAAGACATGTCTAGAAAACACAGCAACCCACAACACATACCAGTACACACCACCTGACAGCCATGGTGGTGGATGGGTGGTGATTAAGGCCTGTTTTGCAGCCACAGGACCAGAGAGAACTTGCAGTAATTGTGACAATAATATTTATTTTCAAAATATTGTTTAAACACATTTTTTTTCATTTAATTTTGAAATATTGATGTACTTATCAGATCTTATAGGTTTGATTATAAAGGTTGTTGAGAACTATTGTATACAGCATGGATGGAACATTTTCATTTTCTACATAACAACTTAAATACATGCGGACGTTTAGAATCTATAGGCTCATATATACAGTGCATCAGTCAGCCATAACATTAAACCCACCTTTCTAATATTTTCTATATCCACTTGACCTTTAAAAACCGTTAGGAGTCGGCGGAACCCGCCAGCGGGTCCAAGTGCATTTTTTTCTGGTAACTTGGTGAATATTCTCATTTGATGTAATCCGTATGAATCCGAGGAGAGGCACAGTCGTTCCTTCGCAGTTCATTATCTGATAATGACTGGCGACAGGACACGCCCACAGGACACGCCCACACGCTATTCACAGGGAAAACAGCTGTAGAAGCGCGCTACATACAAGACCACGCCCCCTGCACGCGCGCGCGCACGCACACACACACAGACAGATTCAGTGAGTTTCCTGCACGTGCGGAAGATGTCACGCGCTGTACAGGTTTCTGAAGCTCTACAGAATGTTCTGGACGGTGGGCGGAGTTTATCTTTTATTCAGAACAACACTGAAACTCCGACAGAAAACGGGTGTGTTTTAAAGAGTTATTTGCTCCAACATAGGAGGAGAATCCAGCAAGCTGCTACCATGGGTGAGTTATTAAGTCTCTTATAATCACTATTCTGATTATATAAATATTATATTATTTTATTTTTCCTCATTTTCTCACAAACTTTTTCCAGTTGATGTGAAACATTGTCATTTAATGTCACTTACATGGTTTGGTTAGCATGTAGATAACACTGCTAAATCATGCTAACCTACTGCCTTATGTAGCTTAGCACAAACATGCTAGCTCCCGTATGCTAAGCTAATTCCTTATGTACAGTAGATTACAGATGGTTGTGGTGTAAATATTCCAATTTATTTCCCCCAGTTTTGCTACATTTAGCTTACGGTAGCTATTTGGTTCAGTTTTTGGTTAGCTTATGACACTGCTATCTATGATGTTATTTAGCACAAACACTTTAGCTTCCGGTGGCTAAAATACTGCCTCATGTAGCTTATTGATATTCAGATATAAGAATAAAAATCCCCCCGTTTTTGTATTTGTTGTATGACATTACAAAAGCTTGTGTTGTCTTTATGCATGGTGATTGATGATGATGATGATGTACAGTATTTTATTTTATTGTGTTATCATGTTCATGTTGTATTTTTGTTTTTTTAATAAATGGTTATGACAGTGAAGATGATCAGCCACCTGTTTGATATAAAGCAAGGGCTCTGGATTCTGGATGGAAGGGAACTGGATTTTAGTCATTTTAAACTGGATGGACACAGAATGAGTATTTGTCTGTACCTGTGACTGTGTACAACCAGCACATGGACTGACCTCGGGTTACAGAAGTGTTGCTCCAGCTAGTAACAGTGTCTGTGTGCAGTGTAAAGCAGTGTATGGTAAGAAGCAAAAAACACCATGGAAACACCAGGTATGTAATGTTCACTTATGTCTTCAGTTAAACAGGAACTGCTTTTTGAAAATGACAAAACGATGTATGACTGTGTATAGGGTGTAAGAGTGTAAGTTTTTTTTTTTTTTTTTTTGCATGGCCATATTTATGCCATAAATGTTTTTTGCAAAATAATGTTTTTTGTTGAAATGCCTTTTCTGGTTATTTTCTGGAAAAGGTGTTCTGGCAGCATGGTATAGACAAGACAAAAACTGCTTCAACTGTTGAGCAGTGAAGATGACATTTCAGAATTGGTCAATTGTTTATAAATTGTTCTCTAATTTTGATCTCCAGTGTGTGTGTATATATATATATTTTTTTTCTTCTCAAATAATTTTCTTGTAGCACTTCCTTCTGCCACATACTTGACAAAGTCTCATTATGCAGCTCATTACGTGGGTCTTTGTCTTCCCTGGTGTGAATTACACATGTAGTAAAAATGTAAATTAACATATTATTTTCTGTGAATGTGTGAGCAGGATAATTGTCACATTAATTTGAAGCAAAAACTCTAGACTACTAGATCCATGTCACAAAAATGTCACGAGCCAGCTCGATCAGACAAACACATCCAGGTCATGATTTCAGCTAATTACCTCTGCACACCTGTAACTCATCAGTGATCCACCACACATTTAAAAGGACACTTCATTCAGTCCCAAAGTATCTAGCTTGCGTGCCTCCTGATCTGTCATTTATGACTCTCCAAGTTATTTCTACCTCTGTGTAGGACCCTGTTTGTCTTCATGAATTTTGTCCTGTGCCTTGCCCTCTGGACTGTCATCTGTGCTTGGATTTGGTTCTGTGTATGAACTCGCCTGCATTATGGACTTTGATTTCGGTTCTCGCTTCCGGGTTTGTTTTTTCTCCCTGCTGAACAGCGGTTACTGACCCTGTCTACCCCTTTGACTTCGATTAGCGCTATCTCCCTCAATCTGTGTGTGTGCTTGTCATCACTTTTGAGTCATCACTTGTCATCACTTTTGAGGGACTAACATTTCCGTGTTTATTACGGAGGTGGGCGTGTCTGTCTTTTACATGTGGGCGTTGCACAAGACCACGTGTTGAGGATGAGGATTTCTACTGGAGCGTAGAAAGCAGAAACTCGAATACTCACACGATAGAGATTGTACTGACCGAAAAACACGGGAAAACGCGTTTCGGAATTTTTTTTTTTTCCGGCAAACACAGACATTCGCATTCGGACGGGATTAGATTTCTCAGGGGACCGCCGAGTTGCTGTAAAACAGTAGGTAATTTGCTCTGGAATTTTCACAGAGGTCGTGTGAGAAAAAGACAGACATGGCAGATTCGGACGGGATTAAAATCACAAAGTACCTCTGTGAAACAGAAACTTCTCTAACGTCCCCCAGTAAATCTAGTCACGTCCGAATAGTGCTTTTGTTATGCCTTTTAAATGAAGCTCTCAGAAAGGCCATCTGTCAATCCCGTTTAGCACCACCCCTGACAAAAAGTCTTTTACACAAATACTATGAATGTTGTTTGTGGCCTTATTTCAGTGACGTTTTTGTTGTTGTTTTCAATAACCACGTATAACTGTCATTTTTCTCCAAAATACAAACTTGTACATACACATTATTGTAGCCCAGTTTGTGCTGAATCCAGTGTAATCAGACTTTAGCCTTTTATATGTTCATAGGTAAATTAAAAATTCATATGTCAAGACATATCAAAACATCTCCAGGGCCCCAAAAGGGACAACTTCAGTAAAAGAGTTTACTAAACACTTCACCAATCAGAAGAACTAAACAAACAAGCATGATCAAAGTACAGCATTAGAAAGAACAGGTTTGGGTCGAGAGATCTACTAACAGCATAAACTGGAGAAGGTGAAATCATAATCAGGAGAGATCAGCAAAGGTCAGAAAAGTCGTGACAAACTAAATGCTCTGTAATGTTCTGGTTATATCTCAGGAGTGTATACTTCACTATGAGCCTCTTTTAGGATTTTCTTTATACCGTTTGTGAGAATACTTGCAGGTGTGTGTAATTAGACATCAGGAGATCCCGAGCTGCCTGGTTGGGAGTTGTAGTTCACCTTCACCTTGTTTGTGGGAGTCATGGTCTCACCTGCCATTTTCTCATCAATTTTAGCCATGTGCTCCTGCACCCACTGAACTCCAGGGTCTGCACACAAACGACGACCGTTCTTCATGCTAAATCTGCAGATGAGAGACGATTTATATCAGAATAAACTATAATCCAAACCTCAACCCTAACACACTCACATATTCTGAACCAGCAACATTATGTAAACTTGTATTATTATGGACTTAATATCAAAATTATTTAATATAAAATTTCTATTATGTTTTAGATAACTATAAAAAATACTTGATATAGAGGATTTTTTATTAATCACATAATAGCTGTGAGTTAATTACTTACTGGATTCCAGTGTTCATGCAGTGAGGCCCAGTGACTATGTAATCAGTAATGAGACGTAGAGGGATTTTATTCCTCAGGAATGTGAAACAGCATGGCCATGGTACATTTGAATCTGTAGAGAAAAATATTTTATTAATTAGTTTTATCTTTGTAAACATTAAATGATATTATTTCTGGTAAGCGATGCTGCTTGATACATATTTACACTATAGCACTTCACTGTTGATTTCAAATGTGATGTAAGTCAATAAATAAAAAATCACTCGTTATTGCAATGTAACAGCACAACACGCGCACACACTTAAAAAAAAAATTACGCTAGTGATTTTTAGCAACCTTGTCATGTGTTTAAAGAATACAACATAGTGAGCACTTAGTAGTGAGTGACACCAGTCTAGTTTAACTTTCTACTACAAGTCAGTTACTTTACTAGAGTCTGCTTAGTGTTTAAGTCAGTGTATATTAACAGATTTAAATTAGATATATAACAATCAGAAATATAATCAGATAATAATAAAATGTACCAAACAATTTTATAATGATCTTTATCTTACTCTGGGCCCTTGTGAAGGACTGAAAGCAGGCGAGAACCAGCAGAACCATCAGGACAGAGCGAGAGGACATGACGGATGATGATGATGATAGTATTAACACAGATATGACTTTAGCACAGGTTTTATAAGCTGGTAGGAGGGGCAGAGTATGGTCTGATTGAGGGGCGGTTTAATGGATAAAAGTTTAGGAATGTTTGGACAATAAAGTCATCCTTCTCTCTACAAATGTCTTCAAATGTTCTTTTTTGATCATGCTTGTTTTTCCACACCTTCCCTTGAGTTGTTGTCATTATAAAAATAAAAATGATGTGAAATTTTAGCCCACCCACCAAAAATTAGTGCACATCATAAATGTGTATTCCTGGACATGGACAGTGGCTGGACTTTACTACTCTGTCCAGTAATGTTTTGCAATTTCCAGGTTAAATAACCAAGAAGAGTTATCACTGTATACACCACACAATATGAATTCAGTAAAATTCGAAGTTCTCTGTTTATCAATGCGAAACATATTATTTTATATATAAAAAAAAAAGAGCAACATGATTTATTATAGCACTAATGTTAGATTATTAGTTTTGTGATTAGACTCTTTATCTATATAAAGTATAGTGAAAAGTCTGTAATGCCTGTAAGGGGTCATACTTACAGTAATAAGTGTGTCAGAGTAGGAAATTGCTCCTGATCAAAAATTCTCAGTGTCTGCATTTTGGTCCTACTTTCAGGCCTAGGAATAAGAGCTGTTTATCAAGATTTCTTTTAAAAAGTGATGGGAAACCACTTCCATCTTCACAAAAAGGTAGGAGAGGTCTGGAGGTGTAGCAAGGAAATGGCGTTCAGACAGAGATGCATTTTAGTAAAACTGAATGAAACGGAGCTCATAAAAGTCAAAGATTTTTCTTTAAATCCTTGTGTGCGATATGTAACTGGTCCATTAATAAACATGTCATATGTTGTCTCCGGGGGTAATTAATACTGTACGGTTTATTCGTAACAATGACGATGCAGATTTGAAACAGTCACACAATGTTGACCGTGTGGGAAATAATAAATCAAACTTTGTTTCTAGCGCCACATGCTACATATCATATGCAGATTAATACATTTCCTCAACCGTGTGAAATCAATGAAAAACAAGCTGCATTCATGGAGTTGTGGCATCATCCATGGCACACATTAAAATAATCCTATTTATATATTGTGTGTATTTAAATAAAATTATAGGAGTGTACACAACTGTTTTTTTATAGTTTCTCTGTTAAAAGCAGTTGTTCATCACTTCATTAACATGGTGTGGTGCTTCACACTTCTCAGGGGTACGTGTTGCAGACGGCCAAGTGGTGGAATTTTGCTTTAATTATTTCTTTACATTTTATTATTATATTATACGCTGACTAAGCTAATTCCTTATGTACAGATATGGCCATTAAGAACGCACGTTTCGAGAAAATAGGCAATAAAGGTGGTGGGAATACAGACAGTCCTTTTGGACTGTTTCAAGCTCCCCCTTGAACACTGTCACCACTGTCCTATTAAAAATACACACATACATGGCATTTACAGTTTCCAGAGTCTGACCATTCCCACTATTGTCCTTGATTTTTCCACACACTAGTAAATCTAAAATCTATTTTTATATAGCTTGGGTCAATCATATGGGTCAATTCTGACCTGGGACCTGGCAGTCCCTCCTGCACCAGTCGGTTATACCTACTGCACACTCCACAGATGGTATGTTGTCCTTGTATATATTTCGCACGACCTTCAAATATTTCTTTACCACTCCTTACTTCCTTGTGCAATACTACAGTTCGTCTGTGGGCACCCTGTCATATGTATTATGTATATCTACAAACACACAATGAAACTCTTTCTGACCTTCTCTAGACTTTTCCATCAAACGTGCCATCGGTGTTGCTCTTTCTTGGCATGAAGCAATCCTATTGCTCACAGATTGTCACTTGTCTTTTCTATCTATTTCTAACACCTTTATGAATCTGTAGTTGTTGTAGACCTGGGCATATCCTTTGTTCACACAGTGTTTTATCAATTCTAGTTATATTTAGTGTCCTGCTCATATTTTTAATGCATTTAGTATTATTATAACCCAGGAGAGCGGTACTGAGTAGTGACACCAGTGTAGTATAACTTTCTACTACAAGTTTGTTATCCTACTAGTGTCTAGTGATTTTATATTGAAGATCACAGATACAGATGATAATATCTACAAAGCAACAGGTTATAAAGCATGACTAGGCAAAGAAAAGGCAAGGACCAGTAGAATCATCAGAAGACAAGGCGAGGACATGGATGCTGCTGCCAGAAGCAAGTCTCATTAGAGAGGTTAAAGATCCTTTTTCTCTCTCTGTATCAGCGTACACTTTGTGTCCGTGCACACACACACGTACATGCACAAACCTCCTCCTCTCGCCTTCACGCACACACACACTCTGCTCAGAAACACTGCTTTGTTGCGATTTCAAAGGTAAAGTGCAGGCTATTTTTATTTTTACTTTATAGTTTATATTAATTATTTTTATGTATTTAATTTTGGGCTGTGGAACAAATCATTTGAGTTTTTCTTAGTTCTTATGGGAAATTTAGATTTGGTTTACAAGTGTTTTGATATACAAGCCCGCTTCCGGAATGAAGTATGTTCATAATCCAAGGTTCCCCTGTACTAAATAGCATTGCTGTTGAGAGAATGAAGCAAACATGACTGCCATGTTGGCTACCATGTCACCAATGAGTCAATATATGTCAGGGCTTGTTTCTGTATATATGGAAATGTACTGATAAAATATGGAAATAAAATCTGGAAAGCTAATAGCAGCACTAATATTAATTCAGTTTAACATGCATCAAACTTGAACACCGTGATAGGATTTTCTCCACAACTACATGTTATTAATAGTAAATGCTATACCGTTTTTTCATGGACCTGCACATGTTCAACACATGTTTTGATCACTTCTTCCCAATGTGTTCAATAAAGCACAGGACAATACATATTGGAAAGTACAAAAACATTATATATTTGAGTAAAATTAGACATGAACTAGGACAGTAGCAGAAATAACAGCATCAATGACAGCAGTTTGAAAATAAAACAAAAACAAGTTCTGGTTGAGCAGAGAGAGCCAAACACACATCTTACTTTTAACTTCAATACATTGTAACATCTAAACTTGAGCCATGAGACATCTCTGTGTTTTATCCTCTCCTAAAATTCCCACCATCACTTTATGATAAACCGCCAATACTTTTTCCTGAAGACTTTTTGGGATCAGCAATTGTCACTTCCTGTTTTGTGTGAATTTCCCGTGCTCATCGCACCAACAGGCTAGAAAGTGCAACAGTGTGCTGAATTGCATCACACTCACTTGGCCAAAGAAATGTATTAAGGTTTTTAAAAGCAAATTTAACGCGGTCTCGCCACAGGCAAATCTACCGTCAGCGGCATCAGGGGGTGGTGTGAGGCAGTCCCAGTGCTGTCCTCTCATGCTGTCACTAGGCAATTCTTCCATGATGACAATTAAGGACAATGCATAAGGACAATATTGGTGTTCGCCTTTGTATTTCAGTTTGTTTAATTTTATTAATAAACCAAGAAACGTTTGCGAAACGTTTGCACCAGCACATCAGCAGTTCATACACATAGCCTCCCCTCCGATGCCCTGAATAAGGACTCTATATACGACCACCCAGAGTGCAAACACCACACATCCTTTCCACAACATAACAGCAAATCCTCAGGAAACCCCTCTTACTCTCACGGTTTCCCCGACACCAACTCGACCAACTCGGTCACTGGCTATATAAAGTAACTAATCAAGCTTTATATAGGCAATTTGAGAACGTCAGTTAGCCTAATCTCCATGTTTTTGGCATATGAAGGGAAACTGGAGTATGCGGTGGAAGCATACAAATCATGTGGAACATGAAAACTCCATGCACACAGACCTGATATGTGATCAAACCCATGACCCAGAGGTGCAAGGAGACAGTCCTGGTACACCTGGCCACTGTGGTCAATTCAGCACTAACAGACGTTAGTGTCCATGGTGTTTACCAGAAATTGCACTAGGTAATGATGTAATGACTCAGGAATTCAACATTTTATTTCTTAACTAAACCTGGGTACTATACACTGAATTTAGCTCAAAGAGTTCAGTGTATAGTAACCAGGTTTAGTTAAGAAATGAGCCATGAAATCATTACCTAGTGGGATTGGTTTCCTGTTAGACAAAAACTGAATATGCCAGTTCATGTCATTCATGTATTTCAGGGAATTTGGCCAAATGAGTTATTCATTCATGCATCTAGGAACCACTGTAGTCCAACTAGGGATTGTGGGAGCCAGCAGTGACCATTTCATTAATTCTCATTTGTATGTACTGGTAATTTGAGTACGCCAATTAGCCTAATCTCCATATTTATGTACACAGACCTGATATGCGATCAAACCCACGACCCGGAGGTGCAAGGAGACAGTCCTGACCACTATGCCACCATGCTGCCTAGATAAGTTATTGCACTGTGGTCAACTCAACACTCAGAGGTCTTTAACAAATTGAGAATGAATGGACTAAAAGGAAGTTATATTTGTTGTCTTATTGTTACATGTTACTGTTGCTAAAGTTAAAATTAATATTTTAAACAATAGAGGAAATTTGATGGAACAGGAAATCTTTGCACACACCTGGACATTCCGTTCCTGGTTCATCTCATATTCTTACTTCTTATTTCATTATATCTTCATTTAATGTACATTTGTAATTACATACATTTTATATTTTATTGTATTTTATTCTCTTAGTGAATTTCTACTTATATATATTTTTTTCTCAAATTTACTTTTGTTCAAGTATTTATTTCCTTTATAGATATTCTTCTTATTCCTWCTTAGATTTTTTTTTYTTTKTGTTATTCTAAGGTCAGGGCAGTTGCCTAAGCATTTCACTGCATATCGTACTGTGTAGGATTGTGTATGTAACAAATACAATTTGAATTTGATTTGAATTTGATCTCTCTGTGCCTCACAGTGTTGGGAGTGAGGTTTATTCATTGAATAACTCAAGTGAAGAGTAGTCTTAGTGGAGGCCAGTGAAACAGAGGATAATTAATCACAGCATTTTGACGTTTGTTATGATTTGAGCTTAAAAATAATTAGACAAATATAAGTCTTAGATTCGTAGCAAGAACAATGCATGTCAGTGTGTACTCATCAGTGTGCTTGAGTGTTTGCATGTGTGTGCGTTCATATATTCAAATATTTTAAGCTTTTGCTTCTTTTGTTCCTCCTTCCTACTTATGAGTGGAAATATGAATGGTATAGTACTTTATTTTGGCTGATTTACTTTGACCTATCAGTTACATCTAGTAGCTATGTCTACACAATAAACACAGAATGTTATTATAATAAGATCAGTGCAACAATAATACTGAGCTGCTGGAAAAATTGCTAAAGGAAGTCCTTCTCACTTCAACACTCAGGGCTTTAATTGCAAGAGTTTTTAAAATGGTATAAGGAAACTAGAAGTACCAACCAGATGGCTCAGGAGCTTCTGATGTCTATTTACACACTCATATAAACACACTAACAAACAGTAGTGAATATTGAAATAGGCTCTCATGGTGACGTACACACTCCTGAGATTTGACCAGAATGTTACCGAGCTTTTAGTTTCTTACAGCCGTTCTGTGTTTTTGATCTTTGCTGATCTCTCCTGATTCTGATTTCACCTTCCCCAGTCTATTCTGTCAGTAGATCACGCAACACGAGCCTGTTCTGTCTGATGCTGTACTTTAATTACACATGCTTGGTTTGTTCGCCTGATTGGTGAAGTGTTTAATAAACTTCTTTTACTGCACTTGTGTCCTCGTCTCAATCCTACCTTACAGCAAAATTTGTCTTAACCTTACAGAGGTTCTGTAATTACATTGCTTCTTGTAATACTGTATTGTTTGTTTTTTTTTGGACAGGAGTAAAACAGAATCATTATGAATCATATGAATAGCTTCACAGCGAAATGAGAATTTATTCCTATTTTTTTTAATGATCGTATCAAAAAAGTTTTAACTCCTTGCTCTTGATAACACTTTCCATTATTATATCCAGCTGAAATACTCCACTGATATTTTTGTATAGCTCACACTGTCTCGATTCCTCCAAATGAATCATCCCACTGTTTTAAAGGAGCTAATCCCAGATCTGAGCAACAAACTGGGGACTTATATGATGTCACATTAGGGGGGGGGGGGATCAAGTTGGCTTGTATAAGTCCTGACCAATACAAGAATAGGAAAAATAAAGGGATTTTTCTTTCATGATTTATTTATTGAAACAAGCCCAAATGTACACAGGGAAACCAAATATAATGCTTGAACCAAACACTGTATGAACATATTTACACATTTTTTAAAAATCTCATAAAGCAAAAAGATGGTAAAATTTACTTAATAATTTCATAAGAACAAGGTTCCTGCTGATACAACAGTAAATTAACTTTACTTGATTATTTTAAGGTGGTGTAGTGGTTAGCACTGTCGCCTTGCACCTCCAGGTAGGGATGTGCCGGACGAAGCTTCCAAAGCAGTGATGCTTTTACAACAAACTGTGTTGATGCTTCGAAGATTTTTGACACAGTGCTCTACTTCAGCATCTAGTGGTCAAAAATAATCTCTACACCAGCTGTTCCATTCACATGTTTTGTTCATTGTAAGGTTTTGTTTGTATATTTAATAAACACATGTAATTAGCAAGATGGTTTGTGAGTGCAAAGTTTACTTTTTTCCCTCCTTTTTTGTTTTGTTTTGGACAATATAATGGCAATAAAGACTTCCATATGTATTCACATCAAACTTTTCCCCTTCTACATACAGACCTATAGGCCTGTTTTTTTTCCCATTGCTCCATTTTTCTGTGTTCCTTACAAAACATCACAAACATGTACATTGTACAAAAACAAAACCAAGAAAAACCCACAAAAGCAAATGCAACTACATATTTTTTATTCAAGAATATTATTTGTTCTGCTGTGCTGGAGATTAAGCGGCTCCTTTTTTACTGATTACATCACCAGCATCTGGAGGGATTATATATACAATTATATTCAGTGTTCTTAAATTCCACCACATGAATCATTGAAAGAGAATATGAAAACTTGAACTTTAAAAGGGTATCTTTTCTTGCATTTTTGTTAGTTTGCATTTTTGTCCCTGCGATGGATTGGCACCCTGTCCAGGGTGTACCCCGGCTTGTGCCCTAACTCTCCTGGGATAGGCTCCGGGTCCCACATTGTAATGGTCGGATTGATTAGAAAACCTAGTTACACTTAAGATGGGATCTAGAATCTAACTTCCGGTGTCACTTAGCGGCACAAGAAATGACAAACAATAACAGGTAAACCAAAAACCCAAAGTGTATTAAGTGAAAACAGAAAAAAAAACTATATTTCCAAAATATATACAAATATAAGTGTGTATGGGTGTGTTAGATGGAGTAAATGTCCAAAGTCCAGATTATTGCGATTAGTGTGTGTGTGTATGTGTGTTGGGAGAGATGGATCGGTCTCGCCTGTTTTATTGAGTATATCCGGGAGCACAAAAACAGAGCAATAGGGTAGTAAAGTCCGGCGAGGATGAATCCAAAATAATTAAAATCCAATTTGTTTCAAGCTCCCGTCTCTCTCTTGTAAATAGACAGCAATGCTTTTTCTACTCACCCCCCCCCCCACCCCCTCCCTTCTTCGTGGCAGCGCTTTAAAGGCGGACCAGGTGACGACCTGCGTCACTGCCGACCTCTCGCTACCTGGACGCGCAGTCTCGCAAGAGTACCTTCCGGGACCACAACCCATGGTATGGGGCAAAACAAACCCAAAAGGACAGCTTTAAGGGACACCTGCCATTCCATTAGCAGCTGATTAATATTTTTCCCCCTATAAAAAGCTCTTTATGTGGCTGCGCTACACCGTGACCCTGAATACAGGATGAAGCGGTAGAGTGAGTGATTATTTTAAATGAATCTAACTTGTTCATTAAATATAATTATATCACTTTTATTTGATTTCTTTAAGAGTGGTAATTTAATTATTAAGTAGATTTTACTTGATGGTTGAGTACTAATTTTGGAGCAATAAAATTTACTCAGGCAAATTGTTATGAGGAAGTAAATCTTGCATGTTATTTTTTTCAGTGTATGTCATGCTGACAAAGACTGAACTTTGAGTATGGCCTCAAAAAGCTTTATATACCAGACCTGCAAGAAAGTTGTATGATTGAAACAATGTTGGAGTTTTGTTTTTCAGCAAGTGTTGTAAAAAATATGTTTGGGTTGCCATAGTAGCCAAGAAGGGGCATAAACAGTGTTTTATGTGCGTGTCTGTGTCTGTGTGCTAGTGTGTGTGCGCGTGCATGTTTGTGTGTCTGCTTAAAGATATCTGCATGTTTAGGTTTGGTAAAGGAGTGTAAAAATATACTTGAACTGTAATTCACTGTTTAGAGTTTAAATCACAATTGATTTAAACAAAATCTCAATTTTTGACCGGGAACACCATGAGTGTATAAAAGTTCCATAAAACACACAAATTACAAAAAAAATATTTTAAAATATTTTAAATGTATTGTATGTGTTTGATTTGTATAAAGCTCATGAGAAATGGATCAAATTTACTGCATTTCTTTTAGAGAGGAAACTTGTAAATCGGACCAGAACATCAACATGAGGGTTAATATTTGTTATAGTCAAAATAATATCTATATAATGTTTTTTTTTTCTTCCCCTAAACAAACAAATGGTATGAGCTCAGGTAAATGAGGCCTAAAATCACAAATCCATGGGTTTAGATTTTTTTTATTATTAATTTACTTATTTATTTATTTTAAACTCAACCAGAATATTATTGATGCATACAGTAATAGGTACAGATTATTGATAATCTGCATATTAAATTAACCTCAAACACTGATTCACCCATTCTGACAAAAGTGTGGGAGGTGGAGTAAGAGCAAAACTATTTTTTTGGAAATTATTTTTTTGTCGAAAAACTATTTTGACTTATTATTTTATCTTTTTTTTTCCATCACTATTGTGATTCAAAGAACACATGCACAAAATATTACCTAACAGGTTGCAATAATTATGGCTTCAATGAACGAAAGAAGGAAAGAAAATAATTTTTTCCCTCAAAACCGAAAGATTTTGTTTTTCCCCTCTATGAGGCACATTTTGCTGTAAACCTATTCATATGACCCATATTTATTTCATTTAGCTTAGCTTTATTTAAATAGAAACCTTAGGAGGAAACAGAACCCACAGAGAACCCATCTTTATTTGGGTGATAAAAGCATACCACTTCAGTCCTTCTGTTCAAAAAAAGCAAACAACGTATTATTATTATTTTTTACTAATTTTGTATCATGGAGAATAAAGTCATCCATCTCTCTCCAAATGTCTTTAAATATTCTACATTGTGCTTTTTCACCTCTCCCTCTTGATTTGTTAGTACTCATTTAAAATTCCAGACTTGTTAATGTTCTGTAATTTTGGTCCACCCACCAAAAATCAGTGCTCATGTTAAGTGTGTATCTCATGTTACATTAATTATCCAGAGGATGCCAGAGGACTCTATGACTCGGCCCAGTAATTTTTGCCAACTGACCAGTAAAGGAAGCCATGTCATCACTTCACAAACCACACAGGAAATGGCCAACATCATTTCCCTTTTAAACGCTGCTTTTATCTATAGCCACGGTCCTACTTTCACAAATTATTACTACAACTCTCTATGGGCTTAAAATCATGACTTGATCTTTCACACTCAAGTCTCACTAAAGTATGCCGGAAAGCCAATGAGATCATGAGATAATTTGGTTACTGTCCATCCCTCACCTTCTTGTGCCTGGCTCTATGTTCGATTCCGTGGAAAGGAAAAGTGAAATTATCAGTCAGACATGAGGGGAACAGTGGCGGCCAGGGGCGCCGCCCCCCTTAAAATTAGGCAGAGAAGAGTGCTACTTTAACATGTAATTATTTAACATAATAATTATTTATTTTAATAATGAAATAAAGTAATTTAGTCACAAAATTCCACTGTATTTCTTAATATAATTTATTTGCAATAAAAAAAAAAAAAATCTACACTGTATTACTTTCATTTGTGTTGGTGTACGCGGGGCGCCGGACAAACGAGTGTCTATGTAGCACGTAAATCTTTGAAAAGCATGTGACCTGAGGCTGAGCTCTGATTGGATCGTTTCAAATCATCCTTGGGTCGCAGCACTGTGCGCCCTGAACCCGCCCACTTTTGTTCTTAGCGAATCAATATTGTTTTTAAATATTTGGGCTCATGTGATTGGACCATTCTCAACGAGTCTTTTCCAGAACTTCTTATGGCAAGCCGAGCTGCTGACGTGAGTCATGTGAGTCAGGACTTTATTTTATGCTAGTAGTAATGATTCTTAATCACCTGATAAATGCCTATTTACAGGCGAGTATTAAAAGTTTAATTTTAATTTTATTTGCGCCCAAAAAATTGTTGCACCAGCTGCCACTGGAGGGGAAACAAAGTGGAGAGGTGTAATATTATCACATGCACGTTTACTCTATTGGTAACGAGTGGTGTGCCAGTTGTGCTGGGTGTTTACAGTGGAGTAGAATCCCTCCAACTTCAGTCTGTATTGTCTCTAGGCATTCCTAAGAGATCTACACGGGATTTAAATGGACATTTTTTAGTTCTCAGCATCAGACAAATTGAATATAGTGGAACAGCCTTAGGATAGATACTTGAGAGTTCCTCCATGGCTTTTGATTAGGATAGATCTTGTAGGTCTAGACTGTGAATGCTATTTGGTGTGGCTCCTACTGTATGGGGTTATATAAAGGCACTGATTTATGGTCAGAATGTCAGCTGTCTGAGACCCAGCTTCACAAGGTTGCCATTGTTGGGCCCTTGACGAAGGCCTCTAACCCTATTTCCAGGGGAACTGTGTCATGGCTGACCCTGCACTCTGACCATAGCTATGCTGGGATATGCTACTGTATGAAAGAGTTTCACTGTGCAGTAATGTATACTGTATGTGACAAATAAAGGCTTAACTTAATTCAATATGCATGGGACAACAATAATCAATTAAATTTTATTTTATTTTATATGTATAGCACTTTACCAAAGGTCATTGTTACAAAGCAGCTTCTCAGAATCAAAAGAAAATTACGGAAAGCCTATGAAATGTGAATGTGTATGAATCAAAATGATCAGATCGTCCCTGATGAGCAAGCCAAGAGCGCCAGTGCTGAGGGAACAACTCACTGAGATGGCAATAGGAAAATAAAAAACCTTGAGAGGAACCAGACTCAACAGGGAACCCATCCTCATTTGGGTGATAATGGATTGCTGGAAATGTTTTGCAGTCATACTATGTGTTAGGCAGCTGGATGTTCAGTATAACAGATTATGTCTTTAAGTCAATAGTTTGTTATTGGAAGTGCAGTCACAAGTCCTCAGTGAATAGCTGTCTGCATCAGTGGGGCCAAAACCATGGAACCATACACTGTCCTCCCTTGTGTTGTCACACAAGCAGACCACATGAGACAACATCTCCAACAAGAAGCAGGGCACCAGTACGAGTCAGACAGGTCCAGAGGGCGGAGGTCTGGAGGGGGTCTGGGTCACTGGCAGCTCAGGAGTGGCATGTGTATCTTGACAGAGAGAGACAGAAAAAAATAGAGAGACCATCTCACTACTACCAAAATGTTTGGTATGATGTTCTTTTTATGCTGGATTAATTTTTTTTGACAGATATAACAGTATGCACACTTTCTTTTGTCTCATCATTCCACGGAATATTTCCTCAAAAGTCTTGGGAATAATCAAGATGAACCACAAACCTTTTAATCAGTAAATCAGTGGTCTTGTAAAAATTTTGGGGTCCTCAACATTTTAAATTGTCAAAGAAAGAACCTGAGGAAAACAGACAGAGTATTTTTAAAATGAATAAATCTGCTGCAGAGAAACAGAACAGTTACAATTGAAATGCAGAAAGAAAGAAATTGAATTTTCTGGTTTTGTACAATATATATATTGTATAATTATA
>QMIH01002487.1:25535-39209 GCA_003987875.1 Clarias batrachus | reverse complement strand
TATTCATAATTGTATATACATTTAAATGATCTTAACAGTATTTTAAGTTTATTATAATAAATGTTTGAATAATGTTGGCAGTTTTGTTTGAGCGGGCGTGTTAAATGTTAAGTTTATTCTGATGTAAATCTTCTCTCACTGTAGTTTTACCCTGAAGAGCGATAAACTTGCCTGTGCAGACCCTGGACTTCAGTGGGTGAACGCACACATGAAAAAAATTGACCAGATGTTTAATGCAAGTTTGACGAACCTTACACTAGGGTTAAATTCTTCCTTCAAGATACAAAATTAAATAGAATTTTAAATTAAAGCAAGTTGTCTTGCAGACTGTTAGGTAATATTTTGTGCAAATTGAGTCACAGTAGTTAAAAAGCACAAATACCAAGTAATAAGTCATTTGTTTTGTGTTATATATTTATAAAAAGCTCTAACTCCGTGTCTCACACTTTTGTCACAATGGATAAATCAGCCTGCATTTGTGTTTGTCGTTATTTAAGTGTGCAGTTTGATGTTGATAATATGCTGCTTGAGTTTAAATAAAATATATATATTCCAAACTCATGTTGTAATTGTGATTTTGTAGTGAGTCATATTATCATAGATAATTGTGGCAAGAAATTAGATCAAGAGAAAATAAAAGTGGTGGCTCTTGCACATACAAAGCTTTTTAATTGCAAAAGGTTGCTGGAAAATCATAAACAATAACAAAAAACGTCAGTTTACAGCATCACCTCCCTCCTCCTCCTCTACAAGTTTCAATTTCATTTCGGTTAATGACAGCTGCTTATCATTGTACAGGTCTGCAATGCGTAACGTCCGCTCAAGCATCAACTTACTGCACCATGGTCCCAAAAATGTTATAACATAGTGTAAAAATCAAAAGTCAGGAAAAGAGGAGTGGACGGAATTAGACACAGAATACCAAGCGTGTCTCATTTGTGCATCATTGGAGTGCTGATGACGTGACAAAGAAACGGTGCAATTGACTTATTAGAATGGCTGCTATATAATCTCCTTGTCTATTATCCTGTATACAGGGCTGAGGGGGTCTGGAGTCTTAGGGCACAAGACATACCAATCCATATTACATACACACATTCCTTTACACACTTACAGACAATTTGGAAATGCCATTAACCTAATCTGCATGTCTTTGGATTAAACTGGAGCATCCAAAGGAAACCCACCAAGCACAGGGAGAACATGCAAATTCCATGCACACAGATCCAAGGTGGGAATCAAACCCAGACAAAGTACTAACAAAGTACTAATCACTAAGCTACTACTGTACTTCCAATAACACCTCACTTGGCTAAAGGCATGTATAAGGGTTTTACCCTGTGACAGATCCAAGGGAGAATATGTGAATGTAAACCTTGGAAAACACAGGAGTTTGGCTCAGAGATGCCACTTCATAGCTGCCAAATGTCACGCGGGCTGTGTGTGGGCTTTTGGTGAGGCATAATCGGAGAGGTGAAGGCATGGTAAAGTCTTATAATTATTACTTATATATATGTACTTATATATGAACAAAGGGACACATGGCAGAGACACTATTGCAGATCATATTTAAAGAGTATCAATGGGGCAAACATATATCTGTGTATAGTCACTCAGCATGTTTAATGTCTATGTGTACCTCTGCTTACTCTACATATCTTAGAACAGGGGTCTCAAACTCAGTTCCTGGAGGGCCGCAGTCCCACAGAGTTTTGTTCCAACCATAATTAAAAGCACCTGATCCAACTAAACAAGTCATTAAGGCTTATTTGAAAACTACATGGTATGTATGTTGGAGCAGGGTTGGAACAAAACTCTGTAGGGCTGCGGCCCTCCAGGAATTGAGTTTGAGACCCCTGTCTTAGAACATGTAACCAGCATTTATAAAGTCTTTTTAACTAGATAAATTCATGAATGAGTGTGTGAGATATGGGATGTGTGGTATCTACGAAAGCTTATCCTATTCAAAGAATGCTTATGTACATGAATTTCTAGTAACATGAACAGAGCCTGATGGCCATATAACCTGGCCTAATGTATGCAAAAGGGGAGGACACACGTGAGGCAGGGCTAATCTCGCAACCCCATTTGATTGGATCAATCACTCGTAGGATGGACCAACAAAAGAGGGTTAAAACGCCACGGTCCGAGCACATAGTTACGTCTTCCAACATCTTCCAACGTCATCCAACAACTGAGCATCAACTCCACTGTCGACTCTCGTCCTGCGTCTGACCGGCAAGCAAACTGCTCATCTGCTCTCTACCGCTTCACGAAACTTTGAGCCAGAACTCCGAAATCCGCCATGAAGGCTCCGCTAGAAAAAGTGCCAGAGCTCCGCCATCAATAACTAAGCGACAAGCGCATCAGCGAAGGGCTTCCCCGAGAGACATCATCACAGCGCCAGAGCACCAGCCAATCAGCAACGCTAATTAACGCTCCCTAACACCGAACGCGAATCACTGAGGAAGACCACAGCGCAACGCAAGTAGTCCTAAACTTATGAGTGGAAATGAAAATACCATTCAGAGTGGTTTATTTTTTGTTGATATATTTTGACCTGTTGGTTCCATCTATTAGCTGTGTCTACCTAATAAACATGGACTGTTACTTCAGTGCAACTACCTACAGTACTGAGCTGCTGAAAAAAAGGCCAAAGAAAGTTTTGACTCATTTTACTACCCAGGGCCTTATTTGCAACGTTCATTGTTTTTCAGTGTATGGATCAGATAAAAAGTTGTTCATTTTCAAATGGTTTCATTGCCATCCTCTGTAAATTACAGATAAATCTGAGCAAAGAAGCCCATTTTTTTGTGCTAATACAGATTAGTCTACAGCTAAGTCGCCTACGTATAACCAATTTCCATTCCAGGAGCATGTTTGTAAGTCAGATTTGTTCTTAAGTCTGACAAAGTGAGTCTTGAACGTGTTTGACACGAGTATCAATCTATCAATATCAATCTACCTGACTAAATCGGTCCCCAACATTGCCATTATGTGGCCAAAACCTATAACCCAGAAAATTAATCTCACACCATATTGTCTCTCTGCCTTTAAATCACAAACGGGAATTCCCGGACACTATTTTTTCTCAGAGCAAATTTCCACACACAGTACCATCTATGAATCACATCTATGAATGTTTGTAGAACCATTTTCCACTTGTATATTTGAGGAATTTCATAACTCAAATGTTCATAAGTCAAGGACTACCTGTACTTGTTCGTCAACATGTAAGCTAATGTCATCTAGAAGCAGCAAAATATTTCATTGTGTATGCATTTTAAATTGGTCTATCATTACCAGAATGATGTCATGTGTCCCTTAAAACTGACTCGATCCTAGCTAAATCAGTGGTATCTGTTGGGGCTAGTACTCACCTGAAGTTTTATCCATTTCCATTAGTTAGCTAGATGTTTTACCTTAGTGTGTATTGTTAGCTGAAATAGCTTATTAGCTGAATGCTTTCATATCACCTGCACGTTCCCTGCTCATGATAATGTTTATTAGTCAGACTTATTTAATGTCCTTATATTATAGGTCACTTTAAAAGATCCCATTAACAGCGCCCATTAAACATCACAGCTTTTTCACTGTAGAGATTAAGCAAGTGTCTAATCTAATAATAATAGCCATTAAAGACATAATAAATCATAGTGATTTTCTTTAGTAAGATACAGTAAGTACTTTTCTGCTTAATGAATGGAGAACTTCTACTTTTACTCAATTCATATTTTACCTCAGGTATCTCTAATTTACACAAGTACAGGATGTGTGTACTGTATTGTATATCCCAAAGCATCACACTAGGGCACCAGAAAAAGAAAGAAAAGACACTAATGTTTTCTGTGTTTGAGTGTAAGGTCAGCAGGTCAGCACGTCTAGCAGGTCTGCCATCCAGAATGCAGCTGCACATTTTCAACATTCCCAAGTTCTCCCACACCATTCCACTTCTCCAGAAAAAAGCACAGTCACTTGGAGGAAGCACTCCAATATCTCTCTTGTCTGGTTGAGGATTTCTCTTTTCCTTTACAGACGTGCGAGGGGTAGACAGGAAGCAAATTATCTCATGAGCTCATGGGCTTTCCAACATGAGTTGCTCAAAACATCACAATGTGGAACAGGATAATTTTATCAAAATGATAT
This sequence comes from Clarias batrachus, assembly GCA_003987875.1. Taxonomy (NCBI): domain Eukaryota; kingdom Metazoa; phylum Chordata; class Actinopteri; order Siluriformes; family Clariidae; genus Clarias; species Clarias batrachus. The sequence goes on along the minus strand of QMIH01002487.1, from coordinate 35,063 downwards.
CATAACAGTTTCCCCATCGATTGATAGCATAGACAACACAAACACATAATGTCCCCAATCAGCTTCTACACACAAGATAATACATTTTGTTGGGAGATTCCCTGTGATGTAATCTCTATGATCAGGAGACCATAGCTAACAGAAGTCTCTGAGCCAACAGTTTGGGATTCTGTAACTGTGAGACTCTGATCTGGATACATAACAGAACAATCAGGTTTTTCAGTCAAACAGGAAAATGGCCCTTAAGCAGCTCTAAACATTAACTTTTTGTTGATTCTTTAGTAGATTTTTTATCACGTGATACAACTACATGCACCTGTGTAAATTATTAATGGCATTTTCATGTCATGAGTAGTCGTACAATAAGATTGTGGTTTAACTGGCTTTTTTCCATAATGATGTACAGTGGAACCTCGGATTGCGAGCAACACGGTTTGCGAGTGTTCCGCAAGATGAACAGAGTTTTTTAATACATTTTGACTTGGAGAACAAACCAAAAAGTCTTGGTTTACAAAAACCGAGTATCATGTAGCATGCATGCTCTTCTTGTTTTTCTTCAAGCGTCACATGGTCACAAATGAGCCAATGGTTTTTCTCTCTTGTGCCGCGGAATTGGGGGTAATCGTCTCCCCTGCTGGGTCTTAGTGCTCGTCTCTTACTGGTATAATCAACATCTGTGCATGCATGTAGTGTTTACTATAACACTGTGACCGTGTGTGTGCGCCTGTAAAACATCTTTATTTTGTGTTTCTATGATGCATGTTTGTACAGTGTGTGTGTACTGTTTATTATAACACGTGTGTGTGCGCATGTAAAGCAAAAGAAAGACTCATTAGAGAGGGTAAAGATTCTCTCTCTCTCTCTCTCTCTCTCTGAGTATCAGCTTAATACTTAGAACCATGTGATATTTCAGTTTTTCTTTTTTAATAAATCTGCAAAAATGTCAACAATGTTTTTCTGTCAATATGGGGTGCTGTGTGTACCTTAATGAGGAAAAAAAAAAGAAAATGTTTTTAGCAAATGGCTGCAATATAACAAAGAGTGAAAAATTTAAGGGGGTCTGAATACTTTACGAACCAACTGTAAGTGTGTAGATTAGATTTCAAAGAGAACTTAATTGTCACTGGCCTGTGTCTTTAAGTGAATGTTGCAGCTTTTTCCTAACACATAATGCTCTTTTGTTTAACTAAAGACTAAAGACTATAAACAAACTATCCTATTTGATAGTTGCATAAATCAGTCATATTTATTGTTCACTTACTGATTATTGCTAATCTATTAAGTAGTTGTTGTTAATTGTCTTCTATTACTATATCATCGAGGTACATTATTAAAATTACTATCTAGACATATTTAAGTGTTTAGCCAATCTAGAGTCACTGTATTGAATTATAATATAGTCTAGTTTACTGGATATCTGAAACAAAGCTTATATTCTCTTTAACTGGGGAATACAACTGTGTGTGGTGCTGTTACAGTACAATAATAAGAGTTTTTGTTACCCCCTTGACAGCAATTCTGAAGCATTTCACAAAGCAAGTTATTCATCTCATGACACTCACACACACACTCACATCTATGCCAAATAATTTCCTGTTCCTGTCTCATGCTATAGCAGAAATAAATATTTTCACTATTATTAAACACGATATACATCACTGAGCTGATTTGTAGCTGAAGTTGTGTCAGAGCTGCTTTTGTAGAAAAGACAACAACAGATTGTGTCATAAGTCAGTCCAATCAGCCGAGCACATAAAGGTCATAGCTCCTCCTTGGACTTTCCAATCCAATTCCCACTACACAGTCTGACACTGGAAATCACATCTGGAAACATTTGGTCAGCTATCAGCTTTAAAAAAAAACACAGAGAGCTTCATTCACCTCCGGAGTATGTCTCTTTTGTGCCTTTATTATGTGCCTTTATTATTGTGCGATTATTAGGTGTGTGTGACGACGGGCTAACAGCCAGTGCGCACACACATTAGGTATCGCTTCTCATTTGGGTGTGTGTGCGCGTGTGCATGTGTGTAAGGCTCCTGTCTCTGCCTGCCTTGCGCCACCTGGTCTGTGCTGCTCACCTCACCTGCTTGGTCTGCTTCACTGTGAAACAAAGGACATGTGGAGTCGCGTCACTCACCTGGAAACCATTATTTTTGTATCAAGTGTAACTTTTCTAAGACTACATACCTTTGAGCTTGAGATAGACAATGCTGAATAAAGGCTGTGCATGTTTGTGACCTCTGGTTTCTGTATGTTCCCTTCCTGACCTGTTGCAGTGTATATGATACTGCCTTATAGGTCGAATCCCTGTTAATTTTCATCTCTCGTCTTTGACTCTTGGATTGTCACCTGAGTTAATTCAAACGTTGAATTAAATTGTTAGTGCACTTTTTTGTTACTGGATAACCCCAGTACTCTGCTCTGTTTAATGGAGTGCTGATTTCCATTTTTGTGTTTTGCACGTACCCTGGAAACGGCGGTGCAGATGACACGGCAGGCTGAGGACGTCGCAAAGCAGATCAGCCAGCAAGAGGGACAACCAATGAGCAGCGTTGAGGAGGTAGCATCAAAGGCAGCTAACAGGCCATGGATGAAAGAGAAAACTAAAAGAAGCAGTGAGAACAGAAAAGAGGATACAGAATGTGGTAGGTGCGGCAGGCCAAGACACCTAGACATCAGAAAATGTCCAGCAGGAGGTACTGAATGTAAAAAGAGCAGGAAAAAAGGGCACTGGGCAAGAATGTGTAAATCAAAAACTGTGATGGTGAAAGAAGAAAGCGAAGAAAACTTTTACATGGGTGCAAACTAGAAGAGGCTTCATGGACTGTGTCACTTATAATAGGTCGAATCCCTGTTAATTTTAAGATAATAACATTAACATCAGCTCCTGTGTCGAACACTGAGACATTTAAAAGGCACGAAAAAAGCACACAGCTCAGGTGCTCAAACATAGTACTGGACAGCCCAGGTGGATCACTAAACTGTATAGCCCAATTTCTGCGTATGTGGTAGACGGAGAAACTGTTGGTAATCTTTTGAGCCGAGAGACGGCGGCCGAGATGAGGCTAGTCAAAAGAATAGAGCAGTTAAGCACAGTTTTTGAGGGAAGCAGTACCATGAAAACAGAGCCGGTAAAAATTCACCTGAGAGAGGGAGCAGAGCCGTACGCAGCATATACTGCAAGACGAGTACCATTACCCCTAATGTCCAAAGTTAAAGCAGAACTGCAGAGGATGGAAGAACAAGGTGTGGTGACGAGAGTCACACAGCCCACAGATTGGTGTGCTCCCATGGTGCCAGTCATGAAACCCAATGGGGCACTAAGAACTTGTGTTAAAAGGGAGAGATACATACTTCCCACAACAGAAGAAATCCTAGCTAAATTAGCCGGTGTCTTTACATCATTGGACGCAGCGTCGGGATTTTGGCAGATTCCATTAAGTGATGATGTGGGACCGATGTACACATTAAGATCAAGTAAATTCAAAGGATTATTTTTTTCAGTGTATACCGGTTGAGGCAGTTACAACGAAACCTACTATCACAAGGTCAGGCAGAGTTGGTAAGCCCGCGTTTTGCTTGGACTTGTGAAAAGATGACAGTATTACTGTAAAATGTAACAAATACCAAATGTAAAATGTTTACGTGGGTGTTATGTTCATTTGGTTATAACACAACATAGTAACGCATGTCTGAATAGCAGATGTGGAACAGTAACATCAGTAACATGCAGTGTTGTAACAATATTATGTCGTATAGTTATAGGTCATTGTTGTGTGGTAAGCACATTCTAAGTAATGGTTTATTCTTTACAGTTGCTGTATAATAATAAAAAAAGGAGTTGTGTGAATAATACTGGGTGTTAATGATAACAGAAATGCTACCCTAAGGAATGGACTTAAATGGGGGGGGATTATTTACTGTTCTACTGGAATCTTAATAAACAACAAAGCGACAAACTAATGCCTCCTTGTAAATAAATACAAGACGGTGACAAACTAGCCTTTTTCAAGATTCTATGGATACCATTGGTGAAATTGGTTGCAGGTCTGTTTAGACATCGGGTGATCCCAAGCCATCTGTTTGGGAGTTGTAGTTTCCTTCACCTTGCTTGGAGGAGGTGTGGTTTCATCTACTAAAACTGGTCAGTTTTATTTTTGTGCACCTTCAACCACTGATGGTCAAAGACTACACGACTACCATTATTCATGACAAAACTGCAAAGAGAAACATCTACATACATTATAATACAAACACCCTCACATGTCCTAAACCAGCAAGATTATTCAAGCTTTTATTGTATTTTTTTACCTTTATTTTTATTGTAAATCTGTGTGTAAAATTCCTGATTTTAATGAGTTTTACTCCAAATATCGATTGTTTATTTTATTACTCTTTATTGGTGTTTATTGCTCTTTATAGACGTTTATTTTATGCATAATTGTTTTCAGAAGCATCTTTTGCTTTTGTATGTGGTCAAGACTTTTTCACAGAACTATGAGTAAAATAGTTGTTAGATTTTACAGAGCTTGCTGGAGAATATGAGTTCTTCTCTCTAAATGATTTTGCATATAATATCCCTAAGACTTTTGCACAGTACTGTGTGTATGTGTATATACATTTGTATCGTTATTTTAGCATCATCAAGAACAGCAGATGACTGAATATTGACATGGTTGGCCTGTGCTGTTTATCCAGAACTTGTATTTGTTTCGGTTTTAAGCTCAAATCATAACAAATGGCAAAATGCTATGATCAGCCATGCTAACTAAGTGACTCCTTACAATGTGTGAGCCACAGAGCGATCTCCTGTTCTGTGACGATTTCCTCCATTATTTGAAATGAACATTTTAACTTTAGCCTTAGTAACAACAAAGACAACAATTATACCTTCTTTTGGTCCATTGGTTCCTTTGGCCTAATTCCATGCATATGTGAATTACATAACCTGGCGTGTTCAATGCTTGGTGTTACATGTAAACAACCAAATTGGGTAATCATTCCATCATGGCTTAAGAATTCAATGTTCTATTTCTAACGTTTTCCTCCATTTTTTAAAATACATCTAATGTGATATCAGCAGAATTTCAAGTTTAACAAAAATAACATATAACCTTAAGATCAATAATGATAATTATTTATTTTTGTATATTGATTCTAAATGTCCTAAAAACTCTGACTGGTGCTGGGTAGACCACAGCTGCATGCTGTAAACTGGCCTTGATCAAGTCAAGTCAAGTCAAGTAGGCTTTTATTGTCATTCCAACCATATACTGTACAGTTAGTACACAGTGAAACAAAACAACATTCCTCCAGGACCAAGGTGCTACATAAATACCACAACACAAATTTTTACATTTTTAAGTTAACCAAAAAAAACCTATCAAATTCTATACAAAAATTACACAATAGACAACAAAGTGCACATGCAAATGTGCAAACAAAGAGCTACATGACAAACACAACAATGTAACATGTTTTTTTGATGAAGTATGACACTGTATGAGACTTTTTTTGATGAAGTATGACATTGTTACAAAGAATATCGTGTGCAAATAGTGGGTGAAATAAATATTGTGCAAAAATTGTAAAGAGCAGCACAGGTAGGTAGGTATGAACAAATCTGAATGGTTTGTGTGTGTGTGTGTGTGTGTGTGTGTGTGTGTGTGTGTGTGTATGTTTATCAGTCCAGTCCCTTTGTGTTGAGTAAAAACTGTTACATAGTCTGGATGTGAGTGCCCGAATGCTTCGGTACCTTTTTCCAGATGACAGGAGGGTGAAGAGTGAGTGTGATGGGTGTGTCCGGTCAGCCACAATGCTGGTGGCTTTGCGGATGGAGCGGTGTATGTATATGTCTTCGATAAAGGGAAGAGAAACTCAGATGATCTTCTCAGCTGTCCTCACTATCAGCTGTCTTGCGGTCTGATATGGTACAATTCCCAAACCAGACAGTGATGTAGCTACTCAGGATGCTCTCAATAGTTCCTCTATAAAAGGTAGTGAGGATTGGTGGTGGAAGCTGTGTCTTTCTCAGCCTTCTCTGGAAGAAAAGACGTTGTTGGGTTTTCTTGTGTAGAAAGGTAGTGTTGAGGGACCAGGTGAGGTTCTTCTCCAGGTGGACACCCAGGAATTTTGTGCTCTTGACGATCTCCACAGAAGAGCCGTCGACGCTGAGCGGAGAGTGATTGCTCCGTGTCCTCCTGAAGTTGACAATCATCTCTTTTGTMTTATTGACGTTCAGAGHCAGGTTGTTGTCTKTACACCAGTCCGTTAGCCTCTGCACTTCCTCTCTGTACGCCGACTCGTCGTTCTTGCTGATGAGACCCACCACGGTCGTGTCATCAGCAAACTTGATGATATGATTGGAGCTGTGTGTCGCTACACAATCATGAGTCAGCAGTGTGAACAGCAGGGGGCTGAGCACGCAGCCCTGGGGGGCCCCAGTACTCAGTGTGGTGGTGCTGGAGGTGTAGTTCCCGATCCGCACTGCCTGAGGTCTTTCAGTCAGGAAGTCCAGTATCCAGTTAGAGAGGGAGGTGTTCAGGCCCAACAAGCTCAGCTTCCCGATCAGGTGTTGGGGGATGATTGTATTGAATGCTGAACTGAAATCTATGTACAGCATTCTGACGTAAGTGTCCTCCTTGTCCAGGTGTGTCAGTGCCAGGTGGAGTGTGCTGGAGATGGCGTCGTCCATCGAACGGTTTGGACAATACGCAAACTGCAGGGGGTCCAGTGAGGGAGGCGGCAGGGTCTTGATGTGTCTCATTACAAGCCGCTCGAACCACTTCATGATGATGGGTGTGAGTGGTAAATAAAAAGGTCTACATCTAACAGTCACAATCTCCAGCAACGATGAGCAAAACCTAGAAACTAGCACAGAGTTCTTACACTATTTCGTGTTGATGTAGACACACAAGCCGCCGCGAGTCTTAACGCACAGAGCTGCATTTCTGTCGGCGTGAAACGAGGCGAGTCCATCTAGTTGAATGGCGGCGTCTGGAACTCTGTCGCTGAGCCATGTCTCCGTGAAAACAAACACACAGCAGTCCCTAACCTCACGCTGTGTAGCCTGTTGCAGTCGGATGTAGTCCAGTTTATTGTCCAGAGAGCAGACGTTTGATAAGATGATGGACGGAAGAGCCGGCTGGCTAGGGTTTGTTTTTAGCCTAGCACAGACTCCTGCCCGCTTGCCGTTCTTCCGCTTCTTCGCTCACTGCTTACGATGTCTCCTCCTCCAGCTACCAGCGTCAGGCAACACCGAGGACTGGAGGCCTGGTTCCTGAAGCAAGCCGAGGTAGCGTAGCTTCTAACGCAGCTCATCTTGAATTAAATTTGCCGGTTTATTTAGTTGTAAAAGTGTCTGGCAGTGGTAAGTACGAACACCGTTTGCGCCGATGTCCATATACTGTTTAAAAGAAACACGCTACAACACGAAGTAAACAAAGTAGCACCATTTTTCATCATTGTCGGCCGCGGGATAAACAGAATTGGTAAGATACACTAAATCGTGCTAAACGCTGGATGTGTAGATGATTAAGTGTATAAATTTATACCTATATAAATTTTGTTCAGTTTAATCAAATTAACCAAAATCATTAAAGATTTGATTTACCTCTGACCCAGAGCCAAAATGCCTACTTATATTTTTAGAGAATGCATTGAGCATTGTGTCCACATTAAAAATACAACACTATGGAACTTGTAGCCAAGTGGAAATGCATGTGGGTAAGCTAAACAAGGAAACTTACTAAGTTATCAGTAAAATAACTTTAAAGTACAGCTTAGGAAAAATTATGTTTAATGGCTGGTTGAATCCAGATGGGATACAAACCCAGACGAGTAGCCTACAACTAAGCAACCAATGCTGTCAATTACTTTTAACCAGTCATCCCAAACATAATATAGAAACTGCCCTGGTTAACGACTTCACTTACCTTTTTTTGTGGCGCTGATTCTGGTTCTGATATTCCTTGATCTGTTGCCTGTGTTATTTTGATATCACTTCTCATCAACTTTTCATAGTAGGGGCAGACCCATCATTGTGAGAATATGGGGAAAATGTATTGTGTGTGAGATCATCTGTTTTTGTGCACACTACCTGTTAAATCCAGGAAGGCAGCTATTGCTCATGTCTGCATAATTTCTGCTGCAATGAAGCAAATGCATGATTTTCAATACCCCTAAAGTTATTTTAGTGCATCAAGAAAAAACGATTTGTGCTTACAATTTACAGCCTCAACTAGTTCATTTATATGTTACAGGGAAAGAAAATATATTGACTTTAAGGGTGCTTTGTGTAAAACTACATGCCTCGTGTTACTGTACTTTACTGCAATTTGGAAAATATGGGCCAAAGTCAGGCTTGGACTGGTTGGCACAGTGTCCCAACCTGTCTCAAAACTGCCCCAGATCATAAAAATGCGGTGTTTCATGACATACAGTATAATCACATCTTCAGATGTGTGTTAAGAATGTAATTCTTAACTCTATGCTTAAGAAACATACCCAGTATACATATTTTTATTAACATTTAATACGATTATACTGCACAATACACAGTCCAGATGATATTAAGATTTTTTTTCAGATGGTTCGCAATTACATCCATAAAAGTGACCAAACTTGATATCCATAAGAGGCTTTGCAGAAAATGACCTTCCATATCGCACCTTAGCATGTTACATTCCTGTTATGGCAGCGAATAATGATGACACAACAGTTTAAGTTGCAGACAAATAATAATAATAATAATAATAATAATAATATAATAAAATAATATGTCATTGTAACGGGTTCGACCCTTTGTTGCACGGGCGGCACCATGAAACACAGACACGAGGCGAGATCTTAAGGGAAAAGGGTAATTTATTAGGGATAAATAAGGGAAGGAAAKGGTAAAAGGAGGGAGGACGGAAAGAAAGGGTAGGGATGAAGTGTGCACGTGCGTGGTCCGAGGCAGTGCCCAGCTGGCATGCGGGCACGCGGCTGGCGGCGGTGGGCGGAGTGGCCGAACGGAGCGCGCGAGGCAGCGCTCCTGCACGCTCCCTCTCGATTCCTCCCCGCTGTCGATGGCCGGCCTGGCCCCTCCCAGCTCTCTGTGGGCGCGGCCTCAGTCGGGAGTCTCGCTCGGACGTCCGTCGGCTGGGCGGCTTTCCCGGCTGGGATCGGCGGCCTTAACGCTGTCCTCCTCGCGGCCTTTTCTTCTTCGGCGGCGGGGACGCGAAGGCGGGCTCGACGCGGGAACGGAGGATGACGTGGGAGCTCGTGCAGCTCTTTTCCCGCGCTGTCCTCAGCGCGGAGATCAAAGGGGCGGATATCCATAGTCCTTTTTAAGTCTCTGGGGCACGTTCCATTTCCCACTCCTCTGCCACTCTCAATCTCCACCGCGTTACGCTCTTCTCGGACCCCGGACTAAACTCCGCGCCTTGCTTTTATAATGCGGAGCAAGCCCGAGATCCTATTAACGTTTAATCACTGCCAGCCGGCCCGCATAGGCGGCCTCGTCTCTTTGCACACATGCAGAAGGGG
>QMIH01002487.1:0-17735 GCA_003987875.1 Clarias batrachus | reverse complement strand
ATTATTATTTTATTTTTTTTTTTTTTTTTTTTTTTTTTTTTTTTTTTTTTTTTTTTTTTTTTTTCTTCTGAATTTCTTTAAAAAGATCAACTTTCTCCTTCTCTAAAATTTCCTCAGTTTTCCCAAAAGGAAATGGAGGAGAGTAGTTCACTTCAGCCTTCCTGGGTCTTTTCATGACTTTGGGGCAATACTTTTCACTTGTCATCTTTCTTTTCAAAGAGTTGATCTCCAGCTCTGGACAGGAAAGCTGACTGCCTCTGAATGTTGCTTGATAATTAATTGCCCATCTTATATTTAATTCTGTTACCACACATACTGTCCATTAAGGGAAAAAATAAACATAAACTGGAAAGTTTATTTGGCCTTCTGGGCCACCGTACAACAACCTTTTCTAGGATCTTGCAAATAAAGAGGAGGTTTGATATAAGTCTATAGTTGGACAGCAGACAGGGGTCACAGTCAAATTTCTTAATTAGGCATTTAATAAAAACTCATTTAAAATATTTAGAAATGTTAAATAAATACAAGCTTTATTAGTCACCTGCATCTAATTTTATTAAATTGTCTTTTTTTCACCTAATATTTAAAATTTTGTTATGGAAAAATTCAATTTGCATTACATTGGTGTAAATTCTTCTCTAGCAATCCTTCCTAGATTTTTTTTTCTTGTTGCTACTAGGACATCAGTTGACGCTCGCTGCACATCAAGAACTTACATTTGTTTCGTTATTTAAGCTCGACTAATAGCAAACTCCAGAATTAGGTGCCTTCACTGTAGCTGCTCATCAGATACTCACTGGATAAATACAGCCACATCCTAACACTGTCTGAGCCACTGAGAGATCTCCAGTTCCATCATTTAACTTTAGCAAAAGTAACCTGTAACTGCAAGTCAACAATTACACCTTCATTCTGGTCCATTGATGCTTAATATATTAAAAACCTCTAAATGCTGTGTTCAATTCAATTCAAATCAATTTTATTTGTATACACAATCAAAAGAAATACATTTGTATGAAATGTGGATGTGTATGAATCAAAATGATAAGATTGTCCCTGATGAGCAAGCCGAGGGCTGGCCACAGTGTGATAACTCAGTTGTCTAAATTTCCTTTCATACATGAATTAGATAAACTGTTGTGTTGATCGTTTGGTGTAACAGGTAAACAACCCCACTGGGGAATTATTTCATCATTGCTTAGGAATTCCACTTTTAACATAGATTTTCATTTTTAAAAAAAAATTTTTTTGCAAACTTTCAGGTTCTGTTTGTATTAATTGATTTATTATATTTTGGTAGATCGCAAATGTGTTGTGCTTTGGTTGATTATATAGTCAGTGATTAAATTGGTTGTCAGGAAAACTGAGGGTAGACAAGGCTTCCTGAGGATTTTCCTTGAAGTAAGTTTAAGTGTTAGGCAATTTAGTTTATTGGTGTACTTTCCAATCTGTTGTTGCAATGAGTTCAAATCGCCTTTAATAAGTGACATCAAAGGTGATCTTACCACAATTTCAACTTTCACAACAATAACATTTAACTATAACAGCAATAATAATAATTAAACTCTGACTGGTGCTGGATTGACCACAGTGTGTTACTTCTTTAACTAATACAGCTGTATACCATGAACTGGCTGAATATTTACCCTGACAAAAACACAAATTCATTTGCTAAAGATTTCATCATGCATCATGAATTTGACCTTTTCTTTCTCACAGAAACCTCTTTACTGCATAGTGGCATCTTTGTGCTAAACTTGGCTTTTCCTGTTTATACATGGAAAAATTTTTCTCGTGTATCAGGCACAGAATGCAACAGTAACACACACTTTAGCCAAGAGCGTTTTTCTCAGTAAACTTAGCCTAGCATTTCATTTTCCCACATTTATTTTTACGATGAGTACATATAGTTTATACAAAGTGATGCATTCAATTCATTAAAATTTTATTTGTATAGCGCTTTTAACAATTGTCATTGTCGCAAAGCAGCTTCACACAGTCAAAAGAATTATTTAAGTTTGTATGGAATGTGAATGTGTATGAATCAAAATGACCATAGTGTGACCGTACCTAACTGCCATCTCTCCTTGTCTTCTGCTCTCTCCTCTTCTCTCTCTTCTCCTCTCTGTCTTTCCGTCTACCTGTCTCTCTGTCGAGCTATACATGTCGCTGCCAGTGATCCAGACTCTTCCCTCTGTCGCATGGAACTGTCTGACTCACCCTGGTGTCCTGCTTCTGGTTGGGGATCTCTTTGCATGGATGCCCTGTGTGGTTTGCCTGGGATGCATGTGGTGACTGAGGACAGGTCCACTTTTCCACGAAGACAGTCTTGTCCTCAGCTGATGCAGACAGCTGTTCTCTGACTTGTCACTTCAGTTGCTCGATAGTTCAGGACTGGACATTTCCACAGTCTACCTGAGTCTCCAATAACAACCTAGACTCAACTTTAACTTCCAATCTCACAGAGTATAATGCAGATCAAGCCCTGCTATCCGTTTTAAATGGTCAGATAGTCCCTGATGAGCAAGCCAAGGGGGAGGTGTTTTAAACACCATTAAGCAGGTGCATAAATTTGGGCACCACAAAAAAGAAATAAACTCAATAGTTACTATAACTCAATATTCCTTTTTCCAGAAATAACAGCCTCTAAACACGTCCTATAGCTTCCAATGAGAGTCTGGATTCTGGTTGAAGATATTTTGGACCATTCCTCTTTAAAAAACATCTCTAGTTCTTTCAGGTTTGATGGCTTCTGAGCATGGACAGCTCTCTTTAACTCACACCGCAGATTTTCAATTATAATCAGGTCTTGGGACTCATATGGCCATTCCAGAACGTTGTACTTGTTCCTCTGCAAGAATGCCTCAGTAGATTTTGCGCAGTGTTTAGGGTCGTTGTCTTGTTGAAAGATCTGCCATAGCTTTAGCTTTGTTACTGTATCCTCGACATTGGTCTCCAGTATCTGCTGATATTGAGTGGAATCCATGCGTCCCTCAATTTTGACAAGATTCCCAGTCCCTGTACTGGCCACACAGCATAATGGAACCACCACCATATTTTACTGTAGGTAGCAGGTGTTTTTCTTGGAATGCTGAGTTCTTTTTCCTCCATGCATAGCGCCCCTTGTTATGCCCAAATAACTCGATTTTAGTTTAATCAGTACACAGCACCTTATTCCAAAATGAAGCTGGCTTGTCCAAATGTGCTTTAGCATACCTCAAGTGTCTCTGTTTGTGCTGTGGGTGGAGAAAAGGCTTCCTCTGCATCAATCTCGCATACAGCATCTCCTTGTGTAAAGTGCGCCGAATAGTTGAACGATGCACAGTGACTGCAGAGTCTGCAGAAAGATGATGATGTAGGTCTTTGGTGCTGGTCTGTGGGTTGACTCTGGCTGTTCTCGCCAGTCGTCGCTTCTGTTTATCTGAGATTTTCCTTGGTCTGCCACTTTGAGCCTTAACTCTGCCTATGGTCTTTCATTTCCTCAATATGTTCCAAACTGTGGAAACAAACAGCTGAAATCTCTGAGACAGCTTTCTATATCCTTCCCCTAAAACATGATGGTGAACAATCTTTGTTTTCAGCTCATTTGAGAGATGTTTTGAGACCTCCATGTTGCTACTCTTCAGAGAATATTCAAAGAAAAGGGAAACTTAAAATTGCCCCCCTTAAATGCTCTCTCATAATTGGATTCACCTGTGTATGTAGGTCAGGGGTCACTGAATTTACCAAGCCAATCTGGGTTCCAGTAATTCGTTCTAAAGGTTGTGGAATCAATAAAATGACAAAAGTGCCCAAATCTATGCATTTATTGCACACTTTCTGTAAATCCTATAAAGCTCATTTCACTTCTCAAATATCACTGTGTGTGTGTCTCCTATATGATACATTTAACTGATTTTTTTTTTATCTTAACAACAACTACTGTAACGATTTATACAGGAAAATCATGAAGATTAACAAGGCTGCTCAAACTTACACATCCCACTAAAGTTTAGATTAGTTTAGTTTAGAAAATAACCAGGTTTTTACCTGTTTTACCTTTTTAACTGTTCTGTTGCTTACGTACAGGTTTATTGATTTTTAAAATACTCTTTGAGTTCATTAAGAATTTATTAAGGTCTTAGTTTGACAGTTTAGCATGTTGAGGAACCATAACCACAAACTGTTACAGAACCTCAGAATCAGAGGTCATGATTCTTTCACTGTATAACAGATGGAAAAACTGAAGTCATTATTTGAGGACACTGCTGTTCAGGGTGTTTCAGTGATTGAACACACACACACACACACACACAAACCACTCTAACCATAATTCTTAGCGGGGGTTGAGTAATTTCAAGTGCAAATGTAAATGACTGAAATTGGAAGGTGTGCTATGGTGAGGTGTGTTGTGGTATCTGCAACAGGTCCTTTAAATCCAGTAAGTCCTATACAGTGGAACCTTGGATTACGAGCATAATTCGTTCCGGAAGTGGGCTCATATTCCAAAACACTCGTAAACCAAATCGTCATTTTCCCATAAGAAATAATGAAAACTCAAATTATTCGTTCCACAGCCCCCAAAAAATAAATACATAAAAATAATTAATACAATCTATAAAATGAAAATAAAACAAATTAATCTGCACTTTACCTTTAAAAAAAGTAAAAATAAATCCTGACAAATAAGTGTTTTTGTTGGAGCGCGCAGGCGCCGTGTGTGTGTGTGTGTGGAATTAGCCCCTTCCCTCGCCTTGTTTTACACAGTAACACTCCTCCTCCCTCTCCCCACCTCACTTTTTAAGATTCACAACAAACACACACACACGCACACACACGCACAACGAAAACACCGTTTTAATAGGAAAAAAAGAAATCTCTCTGAGACTGACATGAGCGTATATTAACAGACTCACTTTTTAAGTTTCAGAACAAGTGCGGAAACACAGCGGAAACACCGTTTTAACTGAAAAAAGCGAGACTGGCACGAGCGCATACTAACAGAATCACTTAAGTTTCACAACAAACGGACACACACAGAAGCACGGAAACACCGTTTTAACGGGGAAAAATAGAAATCTCTCTGACCTGGCATGAGCGCATACTAAGGGAGTCACTGCTGTAAAGTAAAAAAAAAAAAAAAAACACTGCATGAAAAGAGCTGTATCCGGACATATATGGTATGGGGAAATCTCCGCTAAACTTTAAGTTTGCCAGATGTCTGAGGCAGAGTGCTTGGAAAGAGAGAATGCAAAAGGAAATTTTGTGAAACGACCAGATACCTCATGTCCTGTATGTGGATGTATACGGGAACCTGTGAAACTTTCTATTAGTCCTCACAGCTAGCAGTGAGCGGTGATGGCTGTGAGGTGTAAAGGCCTTTTGTATGTTAATGACTAGCAGAAAGAGGTGCTGTCCTTCTTATCATAGCCGGGTGGGGGGATTGGCCATGTGTGCCTTTGTCTCTTCAACTTGAGAGTTTGAAGGAGAAGCAAGCTGCACACACTGCTCTTCTCAAAGAGACTATCCAGCGTCTTGATGCATTTGAGCTCATCCATAACTTGTATTTATTTTGTGTTTAACCTCACATCATAACAAACTTCAAAATGTCATAATTGATCTGTTTTAATGGCCTCCACTGTGATGACTCTTCACATGAAGTACTCACTGGATAAATACAATAAAGACAAAGTAACATGACACAGCAAAAACCACGATTATACCTTCCTTTTGGTGCATTGAGTTTTCAATTTGACAGTTTGCTGAGAAACCAAAACCACAAACTGTTGATGCATATAGATGCATAAATGTCAAATATGATGTTTGTTGTTACTTTGAAATATTAATATTAAAACTTCTGACAAGTCCAATTGCGGTATAGTAATATTCAGTTTAAATCAGTAAGAGCTTAGCTATATTTTTTTTATAAAACTTTGAGAGGTTCCAGTGAGATGATACTTTTGTAAATAAGTAGGAATCATACTTACATAATGTAAAAACGTAATGTAAATATGCAGAAATGCTGAAATGCACAGTGTTAACTCCTGGGCCACTGGTCCACCTCTATTGCTGTTATTAGTAGGAGGAGTAAGAGTTTAACAAAGAGTTTTAATAAGCTATGAAAATTATATATGAACATTTCAATCAACACTGTTTCCTTTAAAAGTGTAAAACCAATTCTTTATTATAAAAATCAGGAACAAAGCCATCATATGTAATTTTAAATGTTCTTTAAAATACACTGCCAAGAAATAATAATAATAATAATAATAATAATAATAATAATAATAATAAAACATGCTAATATTACTTGCACTACATTTTACTTTGATTAATGCCAGTTTATGTTTAGTAACTCTGATTGTATTGTTGGAGAATTCAGCATCAGTTCCCTGAGAACAAAAGTCCAAATGTACACAGGGAAAACTGTCCTGCGCACTCACACCGCGACCGGCATTAGGACCCGGAAGTAATACGGGCGTGTTTCAGGAGGCATAAAAGGAAACAACATGGCGCTTCACATCACTCGGTCATTGAGTTTGCCCATGCCTTGTCCGACACTTCAATTCAATTCAATTCAATTTTATTTCTATAGCGCTTTTAACAATGGTAATTGTCTCAAAGCAGCTTCACAGAAATGAAAAGAAAATTTATGGAAGTGTTTATGTGTAAGAAAAAGGTGTCTAGATAATGAGATTGTCCCTGATGAGCAAGCCGAGGCTGACGGCGGATTCACCGACTGTTCAGTGAGTACGCACCGATTCGGCTTGCTTCTTTGATTGAGTGTATAATATGTATAATATGAGTGAGTGTGTGTTGCTAGAACGTGGATTTATTTGTGTAGATCCTAGCTCTTGACGTAAGAGAGTTCTTAGACTAAACACGTGGTTATCCTGCCTACTCGCGCGCTGCTTCCGCGTTTGGGTTTACCATCCACGCTACACGGTCTAACTGCTGAGGATTCTGTGTTTATCCTCCGGTTGATCGTGACAAAAACTTACAAATAATATTACAAATATAATGCTTGCCCCAATCACTGTATGAACATATTTGTAATTTTAAAGTAGCTCTGCTGTTATTTCTAGGACCCCCCACCCCTTCCCCTGATATTTCTCAGAAACACCATAAGTCTATGAGGAAAAGATAAAAACAGGACTTGATGTCATACGCTTGGGATATGGCATATCAGTCTAGGTTTTGGTTCTATTTTTGGATGAAAGTAGACTACAACTTCACCTGGGTCTTCTTCCTCATCAGTGGCAGAGTATTTCTCCTCGGGTTATACACTGTGTTATCCTCAACCTCTAACTATCTACACCCTCCTCACTATTAACCTGGCTTCCCTTCCTCTGATCACTCACTCACACTCATCTTCTATACCACTTAATCCTGAATTTTTGTAGGAATGTAGGAATTTTGTAGGAATTTTTGTAGGAATGTCCCGCATGACTTAACATAGTCTATTTGTACTTATCACACCGACAGGGTGGAAAGTGGCTGAAATTAGGCTGAATTACCTCACACTCACACTCACTTGGCCCAAAGCATGCACCAGTGTTTTTAAAAGGAAGTCCTCATGAAGGCCCCCTCACCCGCACTGACACCAACTCAAACAACTCAGTCACTGACTATATGAAGTACTAATCAACTTTTTCAGTAATTAAAACTTTTGAAGATTTAAGAGGTCTGTATACAATATAAATAACAGAGGATCATTTTCTTTGGGTTTACTAGAGGAATAAAACTGCATGCTGTATGTAAACACAAACAGGCAAGATAGAGACAAAATGTTGAATTCCTGACGCATGATGAAATCATTACCCAGTGGAGTTGTTTATCTGTTAGAACAGGCCACTTTACGTAATTCATGTAATTCTGAAGTTTCCATTAGCTAGCTTCACCTTAGTGTGTAGTGTTCAAAGCTTATCAGCTGAACGCTCGCATATCACGAAATGTGAGATGATTAATGTAATATGATTAACTACAATTCAGTGTTAACACTTAGACCTGGGTGAACACAATTCACTTATATGCAACTGATAAAGTTAAAAGACTTAAGAGATGAATATATATACAGTGGAACCTCAGACTATGAGTAACACGGGTTGCGAGTGTTCTGCAAGACAAGCAGATTTTTAAAATAGATTTTAACTTGAAAAATGAACAAGGCTCCGTATCATGTAGCACGCATGCGCTTCTTATTTTGACACCAAGCGTCATGTGATCACAACTGAGCCAATAGTTTTTCTCTTGTGCACACTTCGGAATTGTGGGAAATTGTCTCCCCTGCTTGGTCTTAATGTGTCTCTCAAAGGTATAATCAACATAAGTGCACACGTGTACTCTTTACTATAACATACGTGTTTACGCGTGTAAAGCAAAAGCAAGTCTCATTAGAGAGGTTAAAGATCCATTCTCTCTCTCTCTCTCTCTCTCTCTCTCTGTGTGTCAGCCTGCACTTTGTGTGTGTGCGTCATTGGACAGTGTCCTCCTTCTCTCCCTCCTCTCGCCTATACACAAACACACACACACACACTCTTAATGGAATCACTGCTCTATCACGATTCTTTTCAAAAGTAAAGTGCAAGTTAAGTTGTTTTATTTTGTCTATATATATATATATATATATATATATAAAATATTTTTTCAGACTCATTTAACGCCCTTCTATAAACAGATCTGAGTCCATTAGACATTACAGCCTTTTCTTTTGTAACTATATTCTAGCATTAGAGCCATAATAAATCATAACGTTTTGATTTTGTGAGATAAGTGCTTGTATTGAGGAACAGATACCTTATAATTTTAGTAAATTACTATTTTACTTCAGGTATCTCTAATTTGACTAAAGCACAGAATCTGTGAATTTCCTATCATGTAAGAGAGCTGCTGCTCTTAGTGCTTTGTTGCTACACACAGCAAGCCATGATTTAAGCCCAATGCTATTATACAAAACTTGTGAAAATGGGAGTTATTCCTTACATTAAAGCAGTGTTTAAATATTATTGACTTATTTTTCTGTGCAGTTTATTTAACCTGAAAGTTGGCAAAAGGCATCAAACGTGGGCTCCACACTTAACCTCTGCAGAGATTTTTGATTGCTTGGTTAAATATCCATCATCAAACCAAATACCAAACCTGCTATTTTAAATTAGTACAACCCACTTAAGGGAAGGAGAAAAAAACAAGAATGATGAAGGCTAAATATTTAAATACACTTGTAGAGAGAGGGATGACTTTATTCTCCAAACATTCCAAAAGGTTTCTATCCACTGAACCGCCCCTCAATCAGACCACTCTCTCCTCTTCCTACCAGCTTATAAACCCAGTGTTAAAGTCATATCTGTATCTAATACAATTCTGTTCACATCGTGTTCATCTTCGTCATCATCATCATCACCAGTATTAGCAGCAGCAGCAATGTCCTCTCGTTCTCTCCTGATGTTTCTGCTGGTTCTCACCTGCCTACAGTCCTTCACAACAGCCCAGAGTAAGATAAAGTTTACTACTGTACATGTTACTTTATACACTGTATTATTATTACCTGTATTTCTGATTTTTGAGTTAAATCAGTTTAGATGTAATTAGTAAGCACTAGGAAGATTGTGTGACTTTTAGTAGAAAGATAAACTAGACTGGTGTCACTCCTCACTACTACTGTAACTACGTGTGTGTGTGTGTGTGTGTGTGTGTGTGTGTGTGTGTGTGTGTGTGTGCTGTTAAACAACAATCAGTGATTTTTAATTATTTTACTTCTTAACATCACATCTAAATACAGTGAGGTGGTACAACGTAAATATACATCAATCAGCTTATAYTAATGAGACATAATCTCATGTCTTTGTTTAAATGTAAACAAACTGATTTAKTATTTATTTATTTCCCTACAGACTACACATGCAAGAACGAAATCTTGGATATTCAGGTTAACTGTACCACATCTAAAATTGGGTAAGTCTTTAACAATCTATTTTAATGCAATACACAAAATGATTTCCAATCAATAATGTTCAATCATTAGCAATTAAAATATAATAGAGAATTTATTTTAAAAATATTTTGAATCACTATGATAGTATCTAAGTTTATTTTAGTGAAAGTTTGAATAATGTTATTGGTTTATGACAAGGTTTAGATTTGGTGTTTGGATTCTAGTTTATTCTGATGTGAATCTTTTCTCTTTTGCAGTATTTTCATGAAGAATGGTAGGTGTGTAATCTTTGATGCAAAGCGGCCATTGTGTACGTTCAGACCTTCAGTGTGCAAATACTTAAAACTGACCAGCAAATACCAGGTGAAACCGCACCTCCTCCAAACAAGGTGGAGGAAACTACAACTACATGGCTCCAGATGCCTCAGGATCACCTGATGTCTAATTAAACACACCTGCAAGCAATTTCGCCAATGGCATGAATAGAATCTTGGCTTACATTGTTAAGTACGCCGTTACCGAGCCTTTAGTTTGTCGCTGCCGTTCTTAGTTTTTGACATTTTTCTTGATTCTCATTTAAAATTTCCCAGTTTATTCGGTTAGTAGATCAAGCCGAGCTTGTTCCTTTCGATGCTGTACTTGGATAACACATGTTGGTTTTGTTTGTCTGATTAGTCCAGTGTTTAATAAACTCATTTTACCTCACYCGTGTCCATGAGTGTGAGACAACGAACTCACTAACTGCTAACATCTATCTTGCTAACAAGATCTTCTCACTGGTCTGATTCGACAAGGCCTTTGTATTGGCCATTCATCAAATGATTAATCATCATTACTACTAGTATAAAATAAAGGCATGGCTCACATCGCATCCACTCCGCTCGCCATAAGAAGTGCTGAAAAAATCACAGTGTTTTCTCAAACTACGTTAGGAGTTGATTATATTCTTCCAATGAGTACCACAGATGAAAATCAGTCACAAATGAGGACAGTTTAAAACTTTATTTAAAATGAAACAAAAACGGCCTCTAAATGGCGCTGTGGTAATGTGTCATATGGAGGTCGCGAGTTCGATCCCTAGGGGATACAGTAACCTCTCTCAGCCAGAGGCCTAGAGGCCTAGAACTCTCTCAGAAGGGGGGGATGACAGGTACTTAGTGCTCTCACAGTAATTACAGCTCTACAGCCAATCAGAGCATCTGTGAGCTCATGCAAGAGGAAGGGGCAGATAGTCCTGTCCCCCGAGTGTGTTACGCCGAGCAGTTCGAAAAAATGTGGTCGGCTGGCGTCACATGGTTGGAAAGAAACACGTGATAGTCTTCGGCCCTCCCGACTGAGAGACAGTAGCAGCCTTAATGTGGAGCACCCTAGTGACAGGGAATTGGGAATTGGGTACGACTAAATTAGGAAGAAAATCATGGAAATATCCAGAATTTTTTTTTATTTTTTTTATTTAACACGTTCTGGTTGAGCAGAGACAAACACACATCCTACTTCAATACATCATGTGACATCTAAACCTGAGCTTTATCCACACTAATCCACTCCTAAAAGTCCCACCATCACTGTATGATAAACTGTGTGCAATATTCTTTCCTGAAAATCAGCAATGGTGTCCCTTCCTGTCTTAATTTCCTGCATCACKTAGTGTAGCTTATCGCACAAGCAGCACGGAAAATGCAACATTAGGCTGAATTGCCTCACACTCACTTGACCAAAGACACGTTTGAGGCTTTTCAAAAGGAAATGCTCAGGAAGCCCACTCACTCACACTGTTTCCCTGACACCAACTCAACCAACACAGTCACTGGCTAAATGAAGTATCTAATCAACCTTTTCAGAAATGAAAACATTTGATGAYTTACGAGGTCTGTACACAATATAAATAACAGTGGGTAGTGTCCATGGTGTTAACCAAAGAAATAAAATTGCATGCTGTATGTAAACACACAAGGGCAAAACAGCCAAATGTAACTCAAAGAAKTCACTGTACAYAGCCAGGGTTAGATTAGAAATAAAATGTGGAATTCCTGAGTCATGATGAAATCATTACCCAGTGGGATTGGTTTTTAGACCAAACACTGAACAAGGCCATTTTACGTCAGTTTTGTCACATGATGGAGGGAAYCTTGATGCAACAGGAGATCTCTCAGTGTTAGACGYCAGTCAAGYTCATCCAGTGAGTACCTCAGGTAAAGAACAGCTACAATATAGGCCAGTAAACCAGATATTATAATCMATCACTGAATTTTGAAGATTGGTATGATTTGAGCTTTAAAAACTGGACAAATAGAAATTCTGGATGAGCAGTGATAACCAACAAGGTCAGAGTTCTATCATGTGCAACTATTACGTTGGTAGCACCAGGTAGAGAGCACGTAGSTACATACAYCAGCCTCGGCTAACTGGCAGAGGAGGAGGAGTCGCAGTTATTTATAACCATAATCTCTCTCTCGTACAAAAACACAGTTTTAAATTTAATGCATCAGAAGTTCTCTATAGTAACATAAAGTCAGCTCAGTCGAGGGGGTGTGCAAGAATGCTATAAAGTGTTTTGTGCTTAAAGTGACTTGTGCTATAGAATAAATAGTGATGTAGTGTGAAGGGTGTGCAAGTTTTGTCCCAAGAGTCCAGAGAAAGTGCAAGAAGCATGAGTGTGGGTGTGTCAAGTGAGTCAGTCAGTACTGTATGGTGTGCTGATTGAGAGACCGTATCGCCTGCGGGTAGAAGCTCCTCTTCAGTCTCTCTGTATTGGTCTTCAGGGAGCGGAATCGCTTTCCTGACCTCAACAGAGAGAACAGTCCATTACTGGGATGGTTGAGGTCCTTCACGATCTTCCTGGCCTTGGTCCAGCACCGCTTGCTGTAGATCGAGTGCAGGTCAGGGAGCTCAGTGTGGATGATGCGCTCAGCTGAACGCACAACCCTCTGTAGAGCTCATCTGTCCTGCATGGTGCTGTTCCCGAACCAGGTCGTGATGTTTCCCGTCAGGATGCTCTCTATGGTGCAGGAGTAGAAGTTCCTGAGCACCTTGGAGGGCAGTCTGAAGTCTCTCAAGCGCCTGAGGTGGTAGAGACGCTGTCGGGCCTTCTTCACCACGGTGTTGATGTGACAGGACCATGACAGGTCCTGCTTGATGTGGACACCGAGGTATCTGAAACTGTCTACTCTCTCCACCGGGCTTTGTATATATTTATAGATAAGTTCACTGTATGTTTGTGCACTCACCAGTAGTAGGGGCGTGGCTACCGTTTATTTTGGGAAGAGTGAATTTATTCACTGTTTCTGGTTTAGGGAGTCAGGGAAGGGACCTGGATATTTGTTTGTGTTTTTTTTTTTTTTGCAGGTAATCTAGCTACTAAATATAAATATTAAAAAAAAATACTAAACAAAAACAAAGTTTATTATTTTGGCCTGGGTCCACCCTGAATCTGATCCTCCTCCTGTTGTGTGTGTGTGTAGTTTTTTGTAAAGCAATACAAACCTCATTATTTCATCAGTTAATGACTGGATCTAGTTCTTTCTGCCATATACCATCATTTCCATACAGTTTATAATAGAACCCTGAATCGTTCTCTTGCTGTTCGGCCGACACTAGACTGGGACGTGACGCCATATTTAAGTGACCACTTTGATTTTCAAGCACAGGAAAGACAACAGGTTTATTATGCAAAGGTGTTCCTTCAGTTAAAAACAACTAGTGTGAGATTTATATCTGCTCATCTTTTTTGAACTACGCTAGAAATCCTCATCCACCCCGCTGTTAAAAAAAAAAAAAGTTACTCAGTAACGTTTACTCTGAGTAAATTGTTTATGAGCTACTTTTTACTTTTACTTGAGTCTATATTCATATTTTATTCCAATTACATCACATTTTACACCAATTACATTTCCAAATGTCAGTAAAAGCAGATCACTCATCATCTATACCGCTTAATCCTGTATTTAGGGTCACAGGGGCGGAGCCTATCCCAGGAGACTTGGGGCACATGACAGGGTACATCCTGGACAGGGTGCCAATCCGGGCCGGGGATCGAACCCGGACCCTGGCGGTGCAAGGCAACAGTGCTAACCACTACACCACTGTGCAAGTATATACAGGGATTATTATTTTTTCCACCAGTACAGAATAGCACACCTTGTTTGCTTTCATTATTTTACAAAATCATAGCGTTTTGTCGTCACAACTGTAATGCAGTGAGTGCGCACTACTATTCAGCTTTAATACGTGTGCATGGAAAGTTGCATGTTTCAGATGATTATCCATATTTAAAGGATTAAATGATAGATGAGGGTTAAGACGTGTCTGGTCCTGTATATTACCACATAAAACATCTTTGTCTGTAATCGAATTCATGCTGGACCAAGTCATTACTTTGTTGTACCAAATAATATTTATGTCGTATAATCATGCTTCTTAATTCAATATTTGTTCACACTTTGACTGGCACTGAAGGCTTACTCCAGTCATACAGTATTTCGTTTTCTGCTGCCCCTGTTCTCAACTAACTTCCAAGCGCAGTGATGGATGCTTCATCTAACCTCCTGGGGTGAAAAAAATTATATTGTAGCAACCCCGATAATGATATCAGAGTTTAATGTGTATAAAAAAATCAATAACAGTACCTCGGAAATGCAACATAGTGGTCAAATAATTATTCAATTTTGCACAGCAAAAAAAAGCATATGATAATTAGTGTTATTTAAAGCCTGAAGCACTTTGTCAGAATTTATGGGACGAACCATGGTTTCAGGGAAAGGATCTGCTGAACACGGGCGTGCATTAGCACGTCACTCCCCGCAAACAACACAGTAATCAGCACTTACTTACCTCTGAATAGAGTCATTCATATAAAACTTGCAGGTGAATGAAGCACTAAGTGCGGGTGGCTGGGCTCCAGCGTGAGAAAAGACGAGAATCTGACAAACTTTTTTTTAAACCTTAATTTAATAGTAAACATTTATTTGGCAATAAACCTTTTGGAAAGAAGACAAACAAGTTGATAGAAATTAACGGCCTGTCTGTTCATTTATTTGAGCTCAAATCAGCGCGTGTGCGCTTTGACTAAAACTGTGTTCAATGCACTATGTGCTATTGGAATGTAGAAAGGTTAAGCCGCATGCATGAAGTTTTCCAGTAGACTAATGATTTAAATGTGTCAATAAAAACAGGAAGAAAACTGATTCTGGCCATTTTAATAATTAATTAATAAATGAGTGATTTCTTTGGTTTTAGTGATGAAGGTAATCATGTCATCTTGTCCTCTCCACAGCAATGGACGCGCCTATAATTCACTTTCCATACAAATTACCATCATTACAATTACAAATTATCATCTAAAATTATTTTTCCCTTACTTTATATAAAAGCAGACAACCCGGTTTTGAATCCTGTTTGCTTTCATTATTTTACAAAATCATAACATTTTGTCCTCATTGTAAGTGCACTTACATAAAAATAGAGTCTTACAAAGGCTATGTAGCTTATATAGTTTTATTATATAGTTTTTGCGCATTACGTTTTCTGATGCACACCCACCCATTCTTTAATAAATAATGACCTCTATTGCAGTGTACCCCTGCTAGCAAAATCTTATGAAGTACAAGTGAAACATCAAATTTGGGTGGATGCGAATCCGTGTGGCGCTCTCCCGATCACCGGTGTATATGATGATCGACGGGAGGTTCCAGAATCAGACGGTTTCCTATTCCCACTCACTGTCTGGGAAAGAACAAAGGAATATAAAAGGAGACCAGGAAGCCAGCACAGTGAGTGAAATGTTAAAACAAGATAATCATCACTTATGTATTCATTTTTTGCAGACTCTGAAAGAGAACCCAATTCCCGGAGGTTCACTCCGTTTACACTTCTGTTCAGGAGGAGACAACGGGGAATGCCCGATGAGGAAAAGGAGGCATGGGAGAAACAGCCCTCCCCGTTTCACTCTGTTTTGTCTCCAATGTGTTCAATAATGCACAGGACTGTACATATTGGGAAGTACAAAAACATTATGTTTGAGTAAAATTAGATATAAATGAGGACAGTAACAGAAATAACAGCATCATTGACAGCAGTTTGAGAGTGAAGTTCTGGTTGAGCAGAGAGAGACAGACGCACATCATACTTTTTACTTCAACACATTATGCGACATCTAAACTTGAGCCATGAAACATTTCTGAGTTTTATCTTCTCCTAAAAGTCCCACATTCACTTTATGATAAACTGCCTGCAATATTGTTCCACTTCAGTTTGCTTACCATTCAAACCGCTCTACAGATGGTGCTATCTCTTATCTTCTCCATACATCTCTTGCTAATCTGGACCCTAGAAGGGAGAATTATGTTAAAATACTCTTTGTCAACTACAGTTCAGCATTTAACACCATAATTCTCTCAACACTCACCACCAAGCTGGAACACCTGGGACTCAGCTCATCTCTGTGTCAGTGGAACTCCAATTTCCTAGCTGGAGGACCACAGGCAGTAAAGATTGGCGGACATGTCTCAGACTCCATCACTCGCAGCACTGGAGCCCCAGGGTTGTGTTCTGAGCCCTCTACTGTACTCACTGTGCACACACGACTGCATAGCCTCTAACATCTCCACCACCATCATGAAGTTTCCTGACAACACTGTCATGGTGGGCCTGATCACTAGCAACGATGAGACGGCCTACCTGAAGGAGATTGGCAATCTGGAAAACTGCTGCCAGAGGAACAATCTCCTTGTAAACGTCAGCAAGACAAAGGAGTTGATAGTGGACTTTAGTACAAAGCAGAAGAGGAACTACCAGACCCCCATCATCAATAACAGCCCAGTGGAGAGAGTGGACAGCTTCTGATACCTCGGTGTTCAAATCACGCAGGACCTGTCATGGTCATGTCACATCAACACTGTGATGAAAAAGGCCCGACAGCGTCTCTACCACCTCAGACCCCTGAGAGACTTTAGACTGACCTCTAAGGTGCTTAGGAACTTCTACTCCTGCACCATAGAGAGCATCCTGACGGGAAACATCGCAAACTGGTTGGGGAACAGCACCATGCAGGACAGACGAGCTCTTCAGAGGGTGCTGCGATCAGCTGAGCTCATCATCCACTCCGAGCTCCCTGACCTGCACTCGATCTACAGCAAGCGGTGCTGGACCAAGGCCAGGAAGACGGTGAATGACCTCAGCCACCCCAGTAATGGACTGTTCTCTCTGTTGAGGTCAGGAAAGCGATTCCGCTCCCCGAAGGCCAACACAGACAGACTTATAAGGAGCTTCCTCCTGCAGATGATACGGTCTCTTAATCAGTACACCATACAGTACTGATCCATTTTGCACATCCACACATGCTTCTGTACTCACTCTGGACATTCTGGACTTTCACTGACACTAGTTGTCACTGCACACCTGCACACTCATGGACATTATGCACATACGACACTTTAAATATGCACACAAGTCACTTTAATATGACACTTTACACCATATTTGCACACCCCTGGACATTCCGTTTCTAGTGTACAGCTAGGTTTTTCTTATTTTTGTTATATTTTTCTTATAGCTTTCTTATAGTGTATATTTTGTATTTTGTATTATACAGGTATTTTATTCTTTCATAGTTGTGCTGCCTTCCTTATAGTTTACTGGGACTCTTATTCTAAAGTAATTGTTTTAGGAGCACTGCCCCCTAGTGGCTGTTCAGCCATTTTGTTTTGTTAAAAAGCAAGCAGTAGTGGAGCACATGGCAGGATAGATGGTGCATCCAAGTTTTCTTTTTACGCTGTTCCTGGGACACTATTTGTCTGTAAGTGACTAAAAGTTGTTATTTTCATGTTAA
>QMIH01002486.1:36383-56523 GCA_003987875.1 Clarias batrachus | reverse complement strand
AGATAAAAGTCTAAGGGGGTCAGATCGGGAGACCTTGGGGGCCATTCAACTGGCCCACGACGACCAATCCACTTTTCAGGAAACTGTTCATCTAGCAATGCTCGGACCTGACACCCATAATTTGGTGGTGCACCATCTTGCTGGAAAAACTCAGGGAACGTTCCAGCTTCAGTGCATAAAGAGGGAAACACATCATCATGTAGCAATTTCAAATATCCAGTGGCCTTGAGGTTTCCATTGATGAAGAATGGCCCCACTATCTTTGTACCCCATATACCACACCATACCATCACTTTTTTTGTACCAACAGTCTTGGAGGGATCTATCCAATCTGGGTTAGTGTCAGACCAGTTCAATGGCCCCCCAAGGACTCCCAAAGGTCAGCTTAAATAGTGCTTGCAAGGACAGTATTGTCAAATGCATTTGCAACACCTGTCGATATGAAACTGGCTCTCATGAAGGCCATCCCAGGAAAGCAAGACCAAAATGTACATCTGCTGCAGAGAAGTTCATTTAGAGTTACCAGCCTCAAAACTCAATTAACAAACAGCACCTCAGATTATTATGAACGCTTTACAGAGCATAAACTATGTATATAAACTGTATAAACTGTATAAACTATGTATGTAAACTAGTAGACACATCTCAATATCAACTGAGATTATTGCATGTTTTGGATGCCTTCTGCACTGCACTTCCACATGTCCAGTGTTAYTAGGACCGCCCCAGATCCTAAGTGGGTGACTGAGAGGACTGAAATGTCCTGGCATCCCATGCAGTATGTATCTTTGTCCTATTCCCAGTCTTACCAGGATAGAATGGGCTCTGTAACCTTGACTAGGTATGCTTTGCAAAGAATTAATTGATGATTGAATGAATAAATGAACGAATAACCAGGTGGGTAGATGAGCAGATTGATTGGTAAATGGATGAATGGTGCAATGATTCTTCCTGTCTTATTTTTTTTTCGCACCTGGTTAAATATTGCATCAATATTTGAAAGTTTTAAGCTATAACACAGCAATTGTTGTCACATTGTATGTGTTGGCCTATACAGTGGATGAAATAGTAACATCTRATGTATGTGTGAATTGGTTTCTACCCYAGATGGCCAAAGKTTTGTGGACACCTGACTCGCACACCTGCTTGTGGTTTATCTCCATAAGTGTGGGCAAAAACCTGGGCCCACACAATTGAAAAGGATAGTAGCATTACAATTTCCCATGAAATCTGCTTCAAGATGACAACACCTATGTTGAAGACAAGCTTCATGAAACAATTATGTGCCATGGTAGGAGTGAAAGATCTCAATTCTACCTTACATTCCCTTGTGTATTTTTAGTGATAGCCTCAGAGTGGTGTTTCCATGTTAGATACACTAATTTTTACTATATCCACAGTTATGTATGCTATATGAATACTAATTGGTTACATMACTGGTGACATATTGCAGCGAAATCTGCATTTCCATCAAACTTTAGCTACTTTCCATTGAAAATAATTGGGAAAATCTATTACATCTATAAGCAAAACAGAGAGGGGCAAATATTCTGAAATTTCTCTGCATAGATATGACATCAGCAACCATAGGCAATTTATACCCACTGAAGGAAAGCTCCTGGATGGTAGTGACTTGGACTAGATAGAAAAGAATTCTTGAGCATAGGGCGGATAAGATGAAGATTTTTGTGCTGTTCGTGTTGTAACTCAAAGCCTGCGGAATTTCCTGRAAGTCGTGTTTATCTCCTAAATTGCAGTAATGATGATWTAACGGGTGTGTCTGAAGCAAAGAACCTATTTTAGGACTATCTTCTATTATGCAGCCTTGTCAACTTCTGATTAACTGCTTTGCTTAGCCTTTCTGGCTCTATTGTGTTAATTTCCTGTTTATTTTTGTAATCAGGAGTCTCTTGGATGTGGGTAATGATACAGTGTCACTGTGGTATCACAATTTTAGCCTGGTGCTTGATGTGCCTATTTGTATATATTGAGGTTCTAAATGTAACTCATTGTACCTGCATTATTGCATGCTTAATGTTAATTCTATTTTGGCCACTTGAGAACTTTAGTTTGTATGAACTTACAAATTTAACACCTGATGAAACATAATTCTAGCAAGTAGAATAGTTTCTAATGAGGTGCATGCTATAGATTGTACAAAAATTCAAGTAAGCATTTGATAAAAACGTCTAAATACGTATTGTATTGTGTTAAAATTTATTTATAAGAATCATGGATCAGCTAATAAAACCAAAGAGCATACTGATTTAAGTGCTCTTCCTGCGTACATTATGGCCCAATATGTAATTTAGTGTAGACACTCTCAAATATACAGTGTGAAGTTGAGGTGGATTGAGCTGGTGCCTGTGTGCTTAGCCTTTGCTGGTGTCTTTGATCTGTTCTCTTCCAGGTGTGGTTGTACAGGAACACCCTTATTGTGTCCTGGAATCCTGCTGTTTCAAGATGGTGTCACTGAAGCTCCTGGCTCATCCTCTGTTTGGTGGTGTCCAAGCCTACATGAGCCTTCAACTGGTTCAATTCAATTTCAATTTCAATTTCATTTCAATTCAAATGATTTCTGAAATTTTAACCATGTGGCAGGGTTCAACAAGTGAATGACTCTGTGAAGCACCTGAAAAGAACTTGCCTCATTTCTACTTTGACATTTCTACTAGACAAAATGATATTGGAAGGTAACCCTCAATCCAATAGCAAAAACTTAAAAAGCCTTCACAATACCCACAGTGGCCACTGGAAATACCGTGAACACCGGGAACAGTCACTGGCATCTCTAATAGTGATGGGAATTTGAATAATTTTTGTGACTCGGTTCTTTGAATCCTGTTCATCAAAATGAATTAATCTTTTTCGAGTCATTTAGTTCATTTCGTTCTTTTGATCAGAAGGAAAATAAAATGTTACATTTGCAATAAACAGACACAAAACATGTTTACATACACAAATTTTGGCTATAGCTTTTTTTTTTTAAATATTAAGGACATATTACGATAAACAGAATGAACCGCTCAACTCTCATATCTTCTAGTCTGAGTAGTTAGTTCTTTTAAATCTATTACACTGCATAGCGGCTATGGAAGTCATGTGACAAAAGAACCAACGACTAAGACTTGGAAGACTCATTGAGGAGAACCGTTCAAGTCTGTTTCCTGTGTACTACACTACATAGCGTCTATGGGAGTCACGTGACAAAAGAATGAACAAATCGGACCAAAGACCCAAAGATACCTACTCATTTCTTTTTCCTGTACATAACCTACTGAGGTTTTGCGATGTTTTGTGCAGTAGAAAATTAACGAATCACTGTCCGAGTCTACTCGTTCTTCTGAGTCACATTAAGATCACAGAGCTAAGAGCAAATCAAAAACACATCTCCTGAAGGTCACAAAAATCATACAGTAAATAGTGACAATAGGAATATGACTGTGATCAAATGAGAACAAAATTCTTCATCTGTGCAAATTATTAGTAATCAGCATAACTTACAGAAATACAGATTTCATACATAATAAAAAGAGCTCATCTCCTGTAGAATGCCACAGTTAATTCTTAATGCTTTGGACTCACTTTTGTTCTTTTTTTAACTCTGTATGGGCCACTCATTGAAATGCTTGTAAATTTCAAGACTTTTTCAAAGACACAACTGTTGCCATTTTTCTGTTGCAAATCAAGGTCAGTGAAGGTGCCATATATGATTCCTTGCCGGACAAGGGTATATATGTATAGTTATACACAGTAGATGTACTATACTGTAGATAAAAAAGTTTTGGTAATGACATAAATATAATTTTTTTTTTACGTTTAAGTCTGCTGCTTCAGTGTTTTAGCTCTTTTGTCAGATGTTAGTATGGTGTATGTATACTGAAGTATAATTACATCATTTCACAAGGGTCAATTTGCATGTTTTTTCAAGACGTTTGCATTTCGGCCCTGACATGCTGTCAGCTTCTGGGCCACATCCTGACTGATGTCAGCCCCTTCTTATATAATCAATGTTTGAAATTTGTCAGGATTTGTGGGTTTTTGTTTGTCTACCCCGCCTCCTGAGGATTGACCACAAGTTTACTCAATTTTTAGAGAAAGTTGCCTGCCCAAGTAAATATTTCACCTTGCTGTTAACTGGGTACACAATATGTCAAGTAATCTTAAGCTGACTCAACCTGCAGTACAAATATTTAAGTAATCTCAATTAGTACTGTATTGGTTCTGGGCTCAATTATATATATTTATCTAGGGTTGACTTAGCCCAATTTTTCATCTGTTCGAAAAGGTTAGTTGTGTTCTATTATAGCCCATTGATGTAATTGGTCCAAGTGACTGTAAGCTGAAAAGCCATCTTTGATCAGTTTGGTTTGCTCTTTTGACCAGGTCAAGCTTCCAGCTGCTTTGCATCACCGAGAGAGATACTGTAACATTGTCAGCATGGCGCCATTTGATGGAAGGTGACTTATTCACGGTTCCCTTTGAGGTGGCCTGTTGGTCCCTACAATTACATCATCATAACCCTTCTTAAAAACTAGCAAAGATTTGACTTTTGAAGACCTTTTTCTCAATGTGTCAGACACAAAAAAGAATTCAGTGTTCAGAACAGATCTGACCAAACCCTCCTAAAGCTGCTGCATAGCCACCCAGGCACGGAAGGACTAATACAACTTCATCAGCTTGTTCATTCTCCTCCTGTAGAACCAAAATGCCAACCATCACCCCTCTGACCCAATCCTCCACAGCAGAAATCTGGTTAAAGAGAAGAAGAACAATCCTGTAAAAACAAAAATGGTAAGTTGAAGTGCACCAGTCCCTTCTGTAGCAAAGCAGCCCCACAGCATTATACTCCCCTGCAGTACAAATATTTAAGTAATCTCAATTAGTATTGAGATTACTCAACTTCACAGTTGAGATGGTGTTCTGAGGCTTCAAAAGCTCCACCTCCAAATATACTGTTTATCAATAGGGCCGAACAGTTCCATTTTTTTTTTCATCAGACCACAGGACATGTCTGCAGAAATTAAGATTTTTGTCCCCATGTACAGTCTGTTTTTTTAATGGTGGGTTTGAAGTAATGGCTTTCTCCTCCCAGAGTAACCTTTGCTCATGACGCTACAGAACTTGTTTTACTGTGGATACTGACACCAGTCTTACCAGTTTCAGCCAGCATCTTCACAAGGCCTTTTGCTGTTGTCCTGGGGTTAGGACAAGAAGGTAGGACTAAGTAGGACATTTGCACATTTCCTGAGTGGTATGATGGTTGTACATTCCCATGTTTTTTTTTAAATATATACTTGCGTGTGATTGTCTGAACGGATGAACGCGGGACCTTCAGGCAACAGGAAATTGGGCCTAAGGATGAGCCACTTTTCCTGATGTCTTGGTTGATTTCTCTTGATTTTCCCATGATGTCAAAGAAAGAGG
The DNA here is from genome assembly GCA_003987875.1 of Clarias batrachus. Taxonomy (NCBI): domain Eukaryota; kingdom Metazoa; phylum Chordata; class Actinopteri; order Siluriformes; family Clariidae; genus Clarias; species Clarias batrachus. The sequence continues at coordinate 51,096 of QMIH01002486.1, read as the reverse complement.
CTCTGTGTTTGAGGTGTGCCTTTATATGCATCCACCGGCATGCCACCAATTAACTTAAATGGAGTCAATTAACCAGAAACTTCAGAAACTTCTTAAGCTCAGAATAGAATCATCTGGAGTTTTCTTTTTGTTTAAAGACACAATAAACGTAATGTATGTATACTTCTGCCTTTGATGAAAGTGATACAAAAAAATATATATATATATAAGAATTCTCCCTCGCTCGATTCTGCCATTTAAGAAATGCAAAAAATATGTTAATATTTATTGATCTCTGTTTAGTTTACTCTGACAATAAAGACATTTTTTTCTGAAGTGTATKTAAATATCTGGTTTCCACTGTATATATGTAGATCAACACAGAAAATTATATGGGAACATACAACACATCCCCCCCTCCCTCCCAAAAGGTCRGTATCTGACTTAAATAACTAAACAACTAAATAAATATCTGAGCTATATGAGCTAGTCAGCTAATTAGGTCTCAGTTAGCTAGCTATTATAAATAGGTATTATATATAGGTCATTTGTGTTGTACATTTATATTGTTCAATTTATGTTGCATGTATGTAGCACCTCGGTCCTGGAGGAACGTGGTTTCGTTTCACTGTGTACCGAACTGTACAGTATATGGYTGAAATAAAAGCCTCCTCGACTTGACTTAGCTTGAGTGTAGCAACTTGACTTGACTTGAATGCCGTTTGGGCTCTATAAAATAGAGCTTTTGCATTGTAACACTTTTATCTTCAACATGGCAGAAAAGAGGTTCAGTTGTGTTGTTTGCTCGAGAGTGTGAAAAGAATATGCAAAAGGTTTTTTTTTAAAAAAAATTATTCTGTGATATTGATGACGTGATGTTTAAACAAGTCCCCAAACAACTCGTTGTGTACATTACTGTATCTTATTGTAGTTTTTCGTTCATTTTCCATTAATAATTCTGGAACTGCCTGGATGTCCTACTTGCACAAACCGAATGAACACTTTCACTTCGAGGTGTTTTTTAAAAAAAAAACGCAGCGCCCAAACCTGTGTTATGCGCTAAAATGCCCCCCTGCCACAGATTGCCCCCCTACATAATCTCTATCAAATATTATATTACAACATAAATTCATAGGTTTATTGTTATCAAATATGATAGAACTATTATAATTAATCCTAGGCGCGTGACAGGTGTTGAGACCACGAATACAAATTCTCATATAATGTTTATTTTGTGGCACATTTATTTTACAGGGATTTGTCATGTAATASAAAAATGCTTGCACTAAATAAATATTTATGATGAAAAATTTAACGGAATGATTTTTATTATTAAATAAGCTATATCAAAAATACATCTTGTATATAAAAAAAATAATAATTTATATTTTTTCCTTATACAACATGTTATTTTTTTATAATGCTTATTTTATAATCAAATCCATTTGGTTTAATTTGTGATTTCTAAATCATAAACCTATAAATTTCTGTTCTAATATAATATTCGACGGAGATTATATAGGGGGGCAATCTGTGGCAGGGGGGCATTTTAGCGCATAACACCCTGCGCCCTGCTACACTAAGTAGGACGCGCTGTCAAGGCACGAGTCTACACTCCACCACCATGGGTTGCCATAGTTACCACAGGAGGCGCACAATGTTGACACACTATTTCGGAGGGCAGTATGCGGTTTGGGACGGAGCCATAGCCTGCCAACCGAGGCTGCGGGTTCATCCGTGTGACCGTTACCAGCTGCCAGCATACACCGCGGTGGTATTACCAGCACAGGGCGAATGACAAACATTTAATAACTAGAGGCTTCGGAGAAGAAAGCGTGGTGCGTGGAGAGATGAAGACGGGGTTTGGGGTGGATTATTTATCCCGCGCTCCGCGTTTTGCCTCCCAGTGCGTCTGCAGAGGATAGTCGGTGTGATGCTCGTGAGGCAAGCCACTCGTCTCTCACACCTTTACTTCATCATCATCAGCATCACCATCGTCATCATCATCACCTCTGCGTTCATGTGGAGCTGTTGTGCGTGACCCCTGCAACACCCCATCACCATTCAGGTCGTCTTTAGGCACTCTTTCCACAGACACAGACTTCATCTCCATGTAAATGACTGAACAGAAATCCCTAGCTTTACTGGGTTTTGGGATTGCACACATGGGATCTGAGCATTTCCAAGCCATTTTCTGGCTTAACTAAACACCGGATGAAAGCCCATGAAGAAACTCGTCTAGTTCTGGGGAGAAGATGCAGCTCATCCGTGCGAAATGGTAAGAAATGATAAAGAATTCATAATATAGCTTAATGGATTAACTAAACCTAAGCAAAGGTCAATGACACGTTCATGCAATTAATRAAGTATTGACAACTGGATAACTGTATGATGTTATTAAGTTAATTTTGAGATCACATATTCCTTCCAGGTATTTTTAGTTTGCATTAGATATTCATCTGTGTTACTTTRTTCAAGATCCGATTCAGGTTGCTGTTGTCCTTAATGGCTTTTATGATGAGAAGATGGAAGGTCTTGGTGGTGCTGACTGTGTTCGCTATAGCAGGCTTCTTCACTTTTTGGGGCAAGTGTGATGTTCGGTCGAACAAAATTGTTAACAGCTACACTCGCCTCAATGGATCTTCTTCAGACCTAGGCATCAGTCATGAGGTCCTGCTGAAGAGGCTCGGCTCATTAGAAGATGTAGTCTACAGACAGCTAAATGGTAATTTTAACACTGTGACCAGCTTGATGCCTCTATGCCATAATGAGAAGCAAGGTCATTTTTTAAATTTTCTACAGGTTTGTCCAAATCTCTTGGACTTATTGAGGGCTTCAAAGGCGAGGGTAAAGAGGGAATTCCTGCCACACTAACTCCTGAGGAGGAAAAACAAGCCAAATTCTTGCAGGAGAAGTATGGCTACAATGCATTCCTGAGTGATAAGATTTCTCTGGACAGRTCCATCCCAGACTATCGGCCCAGCAAGTAAGCACGACTGTTTCATTTACCTACATGATCAGAGATCCAGCTTTATATACTGGTGTAACATTTATTCAAAGAGAGATTCTTCGTTCCCTCCACCAGCTTCCTGTAGCTCGTAATGCCCAAGGCCCGTAAACACTTCTCATATGCTGCATGCCTTATTGCCTCATTGTGAGAAAATTTTAAATATTGTATCCCAATTTAACCAAATAAACCACAGTAAATGACCAATACTATAATTATTTCCTTAGGATAACTTAACAGTAGAATTCATACAGTCCTCCACTTAATCTCCAAATAAACTGTCATTAACAGTTAACAAAAAACCCTGTCWCATACAACTGAAGTCATCCCTTAACCAAAATGTCACACCTTAAACTTAACCCTAAACTTCTACAACTAACGTGTCGTTCAAAATAAATTTATACAAATTGCACTATTTAAATATATGTATTTATGAGATGTGAATGTGATGCATTTGCGCGCATACACACGCACACATTTGGTATTTTATATAATTTCTTGGAACCTGAGACTTAATGAAAGGTTGAGTTTATGATGCGTCTTCTGTCAGTGACTGTGGTAGACTATATTTTCAAAAACAAAAGTCGTTAATGGCGCTGATCAGGGAGGGGCCAGCAGTATAGGTAAATTTTGTTTTGTATTATCGCATATTCAGATTTTCGGCTTCAGCTCGCAAAATAGATTCATAAATAGATACAATGACAATGACRATTCTTTCCTTTAAACTACAACTATATTCTTTCTCAATTATAAGCAATTACATTATATCTTTTTCAAAAGCAGAAAATCTTTTGAATGTTTTAATGGTTATCGCAAAGTACATCCMACCAATAAAAACTTCTAATTCAGTATCAAAAGCTGGTCATGTTTATAAATGCATGCATGTTAGCGTACTGGGAACGAGACTAATACTACTTGATAAAAAATATTTTCAGTATTTTAAAGGTTTCGTATTTTATGATTTAACATAGGTCTCAGATGTCCCCCAAAGTGTTTCTTTTAATGCTCCTGCTGAAATACCCCTCAGACAATAAATCTTTCATAGTTTTTTACACTCTTCATCCAAACATGCTGKTTCCTTTTCTATTCCTTTTAAATGAGCTACTGCTGAGCCAGACTCCCCCACACCAGAGAACACGYCGGGAAAGAATATCGTCTAATATGAGGTCACAACAGAAAATTGGCCTTTTAAAGCCCTGGCCAGTACCAAAAATGGAAAAAAGGGATCCATCTATATGTTTAAAAATAGTCTTGACATCAGACAATTATTAACATGAAGGTGCTAGAGTTGCTGATCTACAATTTTGGGTTTCAAAGTTATTATTATTCTGTTTCGTAAGGCCTCGATGTGTTCTYATGCCACAGATACTTCATCAGGGTATTTCTTGATTTTGATTTCTTGATCTGGTGCAGCCTCGCAAACATATTTTCTGAGCYTTACAGCCAGGCTGAGAGAGAAAATGCAAATCCCCACACATAGACAGCCTTGCCCACCAACACCATAGTCCAAAACAAGTGCCTTCCAAACACACACTATAAATAGATTTCACATTTTCACATCCCTCCCACAAGTTCCGGGACTTGAAGTGTGCAAACCAAACCTGCAGGAAAATACTTACTGTACATTCGATCTTACATGTACATATATAAATAAATATAGCACTGTGGAAAAGTGATTTATTTTTGTTCTATGACAATGACAGTCTTTTTTTATTTCTCGAAGGTGCAAAAACATTTTTTATCCCAAAGACCTGCCCCAGATTTCCCTTATCTTCATCTTTGTGAACGAGGCTCTGTCGGTGATCCTGCGATCTGTTCACTCGGCTGTCAATCATACTCCGCCTCATCTGCTGAAGGAGATCATCCTAGTAGATGATAACAGTGATGATGGTGAGAAACAAAGAGATGGATCCCATCAATATGCCTTGTATTTTCTGAAAAAGACCAACCATCATAGTTAGTAGTAAATAGTAGTAAAAAATGCATTTATACAACAAATTACTGTAAGGAGAAGGAAACTGTAAGAAACTGAGGAAATAGATTGAGTATTTGCTGATAAGTTTTGCTGAGCATCTTGTAGAATCTGTCGGCAATTTTTCTGCAGACTTTCACACCTGCTTTAGTTTTTTGTAAGCAAAACCCTGCATTATGTTTTTTTATCTTAAAAATGATGTATTATGACATTTCTTTACTGACATACAAAGATTTCTCTGTATCATTATATAAAAATCTAAAAAATATATAAATACTAACTCAACAAAAATAGCATACATTAGTGAGTCAGAGGACTTTTCATATTTGAGGCACAGGGGTTGGACAATGAAACTGAAATGCCTGGTTTTAGACCACAATAATTCATTAGTATGTTGTAGGGCCTCCTTTTGCCAAGCCAATACAGCATCAGTTTGTCTTGGGAATGACAGATATAGGTCCTGCACAGTGGCCAGAGGGATTTTGAGCCATTCTTCTTGCGGAATAGTGGCCAGGTCACTACCTGATGCTGATGGAGGAAAACATTTCCTGAATCGCTCCTCCAAAACACACCAAAGTGGCTCAATAATATTTAAATCTGGTGACTGTCCCCATGGGAGATGTTCAACTTCACTTTCATGTTTATCACACCACTCTTCAGCATTATCATCTGATACACGGCACCGCCTTCAGGATACAATGTTTGAACCAGTGGGTGCACAAGGTCCTCCAGAATGGTTCGGTAGTTCTTGGCAGTGACATGCCCATCTGGCACAAGTATTGCGCTTAGGGAATTCCCTGATATTGCAGCCCAAACCATCACTGATCCACCCCCATGCTTCACTCTGGGCATGTAACAGTCTGGGCGGTATGGGGGCTTTTCCACACAGCGGCGGGGGATAGTCAGTGAAGGTGGACTCATCAGAGAACAATATACGTTTCACATTGACCACAGCCCAAGATTTTCACTGCTGGCACCATTGAAACCGACGTTTGGCATTGGCACGAGTGACCAAATGTCACGATAGCAGCTCGTCCATATACATTGACCCTGTGGAGCTTCCGACGAACAGTTTTGGTGGAAACAGTTGAGGTGCATATTTAATTCTGCAGTGAGTTGGGCAGCTGTGGGTTTTATTCTTCTTGGATACAATCCGGGTTAGCACATGGACATCCCTTTCAGACAGCTTCCTCCTCCAGTTATTCCTGTTGGATGTGGTTCGTCATTCTTGCTGGTATCCTGACATTTCCCTGGATAACGTGGCTCTTGATACATCACAAAGACTTGCTGTCTTGTTCACAGATGTGCCAGCGAGACGTGCACCAACAATTTGTCCTCTTTTGAACTCTTCAAACTCTGCTCTTACTGGTGGAATGTGCAATCAATGAAGATTGGCCACCAGGCCGGTCAAATTTAGCCATGAAACACTAAATTGGCCAGTGTTTCAGTTTCATTGTTCCACCCTAATATGTATTGTCATGTGTAACTTGCTATGTTTGTGTAAAGTTGGTTGACATGCTGTCTGCCAAAACAAGGCCTGCCCAGTGTTTTTTTTTTTTTGCTGGTTTGTACAGGTATCAAAGCATATCATATTAAATCTATTAAATTACAGACACCAAATCCACCTGAGCATGATATTCAGTAGAACCTGCAAATTATACCAGTCACATTGGAAATTGGAGGGTTACGTTTTAGAATTCAGGACCTGGTTTCCATTTGTGCTTCAATTCAGATTTAACCGATATAAGTCTCAGTAAGACAGTCCACCGGCCCATTTTTGACTTGGAATGTCATCCCTGATAAACTAGGCCAAGTATTCACAGTGTTCCTTGCTCATGTTGTGAATAACGATGCCCGTGTCTGATCCATCATTCTACGAGTGCTAGTCTTTCTTCAGGAGACAGTTCTATTTCCAGAACACTCTAGGCATGAGCCAGTGGCAGAGGGCCAGTAATCCATCAAAGTGAGSGGTACCGATCCTTTTTGTTCAAATGATAAGGCTCACAAACAAGTAGCACGGCCCTCTGTGCTTTAATCAGTCTAGTGATGCATGATATCTAGCAGCCTGTGTGTAGATGACAACTTAATGCAAAGGTTTTTTTCAAGGAGAGGAATACATTTTTTAGCATGGTACTCTTGCTTACTTTGGTTACTCTGGATGCCCCCTGACTAGATGTTCATTATCTATTTGTTTGTGTCTATGTATATGACAGAGCAACTGAAAGGGCCTCTTGAAGAATATGTCAACAAACGGTATCCAGGTCTTATCAAAATCGTGCGCAATCAGAAGCGAGAGGGCCTCATCCGTGCTCGCATTGAGGGATGGAAAATGGCCACAGGAGAGGTGACAGGCTTTTTCGATGCCCATGTGGAATTTACTCCCTCTTGGTAAGATGGAAGCTATTTGTTTCTCTGCCCCAGACTGGGGTGTTTAGAGGTGGCAACAAAGTATTTCTAGCTCAGATGTTAATGATGGCATCATTTTGTCTCGCACATTAGGGCTGAACCAGTTCTGTCCAGAATTAAGCAGGACCCCAAGAGAATCATCCTACCCTCAATAGACAACATTAAACATAAATCATTTGGCCTGGAGCGCTACGAGAACTCAGCACATGGTTTCAATTGGGAGCTGTGGTGCATGTACATCAGTCCTCCGAAAGAGTGGTGGGATGAAGGAGACACTGTGGCACCCATCAGGTGGGTTTTTAGAAAACAGCTTGCCAATAATTCTGCAGCTGTACTCTTGGTCATTTGGTACAGTCTATATATTATTCTTTATTATTCTATCCTCAAAAGAAATACTTTTGGGGTGAGGTTGTCACCATGGTTAGTCTCTGAAAAGTTTAATTTCAAAGTAAATTTTTAAATAGAAAAGCGAATTGTGACCATGAAATAGCATTCTGATTTTAAAAGGCAAAGGGAATGTGTAAGAGTGGTTAAAGGCTCTACTAGAGAGGTGAATGGCCGTTCTTCTTTTGAAGGGGAGTCTCACGTCAGTCATCATGACATTAGCAAATCATGGGCATCTGTGACCTCACCCAAGCAGAAGGGGCACTTTCTTCTAACAGTGTTATACTGTACCCCAGCATTGCATGTGTAGGAGTTAGAAAAGATGCTGTCAGCTGAAGTTGTGTGTCTCAGAGGAAGCATGTTAGTGTCCTTGCCCTCTCTATGGGTAATTGTAAGAGACGTGGCAATTGGGTATGAATGAATTAGGGATATAATCAAGTATTAAAAATACATGCCCCCGAAAATAGGACTGTTTAATGAGGGACATTTAACTGTTGGATAGTGTGGTTCTGAGTTCTTTCTACAGTTTAGGTTAAGCAAAAAGCCACCTCACATTATTGTACCACTGTAGTCCTGACTTGGTATTACTGCTGTGCCTGCAACTGTACGAAATTAAAATAATTTACATAGGGCAAATTCTCCATAAGCAAATAAATGAAATAATTTCTATTCTGTTCACCATGTCCACGTCTGGGTTACATGCTTGTAGGTATTTTAGTTTGTTGGCTTAGTTGTCTCTGACATATCTTGGGGTTTAGTTTCTGTATTTCTACATTTGTATTTCTAATCCTCTTTCCTCATTATGACATTGGCGTATACCCAAGCCCTATACACAAGTATATATGGTGTACACCTGTTTATTTCCAAGCAACTTTGTTTCTTCAAATATAGAACGAATCCTTATGGCCAAATACCTCCATTTTGTTTTAACTCTTCAGTGACCACTCCTCCAAGAAGCCTGGTGGTCACCTGCAAACTGTAATCTGGCCTTTTATGGCTGGTCTAGGAGTATGGTCATATTCCCTGAATGATATTATAGCATTTTGGGCCACATGGCTGTACATAATTTGGTACCTGATTTCTGCTACTTTCCTCCAGTTCTTCGTTTATTGTCTTGGTGTTTTGTTGAACCCTTTAGAGTTTGTCATCCCTGGATGTTAATTAAAATATATATATATTTTTTTGTTGTCCCACAGGTTTTATTTGTGTACAAAGGTTTATACCAGGAGTGTCCAAACTATGRCCTGCGGGCCAACTGCAGCCCGCGGTCCGTTTTTAATTGGCCCGCAGTAAATTCCAAAAATATACCAGAATATGRCCCGCACATTAAACCTGGTGGTATTGTTTTTTTGGTTTTAACTCTACATGGAGCTACTGAGTTGATCAAGGCAGTTCTTCTAGGGCAAAATTAAGGAAAGAAAAATTTTGCCACAGCGCACTGAAAATAACAACACCAAAGAAGCGCAAGATAGCAAGTGCGTGTAGAAAATTTTCAGACATGGTGGGAAAACGCAGTGATGAAGGAGTACAAGCCCTATACACAAGTATACATAGTGTAAGACGACACTATGAAACTAAACATCAGACCAACATGTCCTAGGTGTGGAACGAGAACAGATGGTTAAGCAGATGACAACTATCTTGCTAGCTTAACAACAGTATTTTTCCTGTGCCAAAAGAAAAATGCAACAATAGCCAGCTATGAATTCATAAAACAGTGCCTCACTAAAGTCACAGGAATAATGTGCCCCCCAAAAAAGTCAGACAAACCGCACAGATGCCACAGATAACACAAAGTTATTAATTTTTTTTGCGGATAGTTGCCAATAACTTTTGCGTTAGGGGGAGCTGCTTGAGCTCAACAGTCTAAATACCTCAACAATGGGTGAAGACATTTTTGAAGCTGTGTCAAATTGACAAGATAGGAATTRAATGGGACAAGTTGTGTGGAGTTCCAGCTCCAACTACTGTATGACAGGTGAGCGCAAAGGAATGGTCTCTATGGTGTGCGGGTGCAGGAGGGCGGAGGTGAGGCAGTTAAAATGCACTGTATCATCGTCCAAGAAGCACTCTGTGCCAAGACCTGACCTAGATCTGCGTTACCGATCTCTCTGGTAAAAAGGGGAAATATGTGTCTGTGATCACATCTCTCAAGACACAATTTTCTCAGCTTTTCCAAGATTTTTCTTGCATTGAGAACGATATCAAGCTGTTCGCGACTCCCTTCGTGATAAATGCAGAAGAAGTGGCAGTCTATAATTTGAAATGATAGAAATGCAATGTGATGATTCTCTGAAGAATCAACATCAGCTTCTCTCCTTACCTGACTTCTACCGAAGCGTAGAAGAAGCCAAGTTTTCTCTGATGAAACGCCACACAAAAAGAATGATGAGTCTGTTCGGCTCAACATTCACATGTGAACAAACGATTTTTCTGATGATGCTGAACAAAAGCAGATTGAGAACCAAAATGACAACGACCATCTCTGTGATCTCCGTCGCATCTCAACCACAAAACTGACTCCGCAATTCTGCAGGCCAAAGCGCAACTTTATTGTTCCCACTGAGTGCAACCGTGTTCCCCTATATAAGTTCAAACTATATTACATGTGTCATGTGTTATTAAGCCCTTTTAAATGTAATCATTTTATGTTAATAGCATTTTTAAACAAATATTTGTTGATCTGTTTACAATTCAAACTTATTTGCATAACAAGCTTGAGATATAGTGTGTAATTAATTTTATATCCCATTCATGAAAACCAATGTTATAGGCTGATAATGTGATAGGCTTATAGGCTGATTGAACACCCCGGTTTATACAAATACCTGTTGTACCTTTGGTTGGTTGGATGTAGATCCAAAGAGAATGTGTCCAAGTCCACAATTTTCAAAGAGATTTTTGGCACTGGTTTCAAAAGTAAAATATTCAATACACTAATATGTGCACTCATAATGAATTCATTCTCACTAATAGTCGTTCTGAAGTTTCAAAAAGTAATTAGATAATATCTAGAATTTTCCAGGTTGTCAACAATAAATTTTCAACCCACAGAAATTCGGATGAAAAACTGAAATCAAAGGCGCTAGTCTTCTAAAGCCCGGCCTTTACTGTTGTACACTATGCAACTCCCCGTCACTGTTTCTCTTTATTAGCACCAAAAAGATAAAAGCTTTATTAATGACATCAAACTTAATGAGTTTGACAAAAGAATAATAGCTAACAGTCATCATTGGAAGACCATATTGAGACATATATACACAGGTGGACAAAATTGTTGGTACCCTTCGGTCAATGAAAGAAAAACTCACATAAATAACTTTTTAATCTGACAAAAGTAATAATTTGAAAAAATTCTATGAATGTTAACCAATGAAAGTCAGACATTGCTTTTCAACCATGCTTCAACAGAATTATAAAAAAAAATAAACTCATGGAACAGGCCTGGACAAAAATGATGGTACCCCTAGAAAATACTGAAAATAACGTGACCAAAGGGAAATTTTAATTCAAGGTGTGTCCACTAATTAGCATCACAGGTGTCTACAATCTTGTAATCAGTCAGTGGGCCTATATATAGGGCTCCAGGTAGTCACTGTGTTGTTTGGTGACATGGTATGTACCACACTCAACATGGACCAGAGGAAGCGAAGGAAAGAGTTGTCTCAGGACATTCGAAAGAAAATTATAGACAAGCATGTTAAAGGTAAAGGCTATAAGACCATTTCCAAGCAGCTAGATGTTCCTGTGACTACAGTTGCACATATTATTCAGAAATTTAAGATCCATGGGACTGTAGCCAACCTCCCTGGACGTGGACGCAGGAGGAAAATTCATGACAAATCAAAGAGACGGATAATCCCAATGGTAACAAAAGAGCCCAGAAAGACTTCTAAAGAGATCCAAGGTGAACTTCATGCTCAAGGAACATCAGTGTCAGATCGCACCATCCGTCGTTGTTTCAGCCAAAGTGGACTACATGGGAGACGACCAAGGAGGACACCATTGTTGAAAACAAATCATAAAAAAGCCAGACTGGAATATGCCACACTACATGTTGACAAGCCACAAAGCTTCTGGGAGAATGTCCTATGGACAGATGAGACAAAAATGGAACTTTTTGCCAAGGCACATCAACTCTATTTTCAGAGACAGAAAAATGAAGCATATGAAGAAAAGAACACTGTCCCTACTGTGAAACATGGAGGAGGCTCTGTTATGTTCTGGGGCTGCTTTGCTGCATCTGGCACAGGGTGTCTTGAATCTGTGCAGGGTACAATGAAATCTCAAGACTATCAAGGGATTCTAGAGAGAAATGTGCTGGCCAGTGTCAGAAAGCTGGGTCTCAGTCGCAGGTCATGGGTCTTGCAACAGGACAATGACMCAAAACACACAGCTAAAAACACCCAAGAATGGCTAAGAGGAAAACATTGGACTATTCTAAAGTGGCCTTCTATGAGCCCTGACCTCAATCCTATTGAGCATCTTTGGAAGGAGCTGAAACATGCTGTCTGGAAAAGGCACCCTTCAAACCGGAAACAACTGGAGCAGCTTGCTCATGAGGAGTGAGGAGGCCAAAATACCTGCAGAGAGGTGCAGAAGTCTCATTGACAGTTACAGGAATCGTTTGATTGCAATGATTGCCTCAAAAGGTTGTGCAACAAACTATTAAGTTAGGGGTACCATCATTTTTGTCCAGGCCTGTTCCATGAGTTCATTTTTTTTATAATTCCGTTGAAGCATGGTTGAAAAGCAATGTCTGACTTTCATTGGTTARCATTCATAGAATTCTTATTTATTATTACTTTTGTCAGATTAAAGTTATTTCTGTGACCATTGTGAGTTTTTCTTTCATTGACCAAAGGGTACCAACAATTTTGTCCACGTGTGTAGATAATGTAGTTTGACGTAAATATGAGGACAGTGGGGTATCAATTGGTTAAAGCTACCTCTGATGCCAACAACATAGACGCCTTTACTACATTGTCAGATGAAATGTTGAGTTAAAATCTTTAACCTAAACTTTTGGTCTTAAGATTTTATTGGCATTAAAATTTGTGCTGTATCTCTACTAAAACAAAACTAGTACTAATTTTTTTAAAAACTGTGCCTTTCAGGACTCCTGCTATGATAGGCTGTTCATTTGTGGTAAACCGGCATTTCTTTGGAGAGTTGGGTCTGCTGGACCCAGGCATGGATGTCTACGGTGGAGAAAACATAGAACTTGGAATTAGGGTTAGTGTTCTGAAATGTCTTTATATTACTACTACCGTTTGCTAAAAACTTTTATCAGTGGGGAAAAGCATAAGCAATGTTGTGTGTGTGGGTGGACACAAGGTTTGGCTTTGTGGGGGCAGTATGGAGGTATTGCCTTGCTCCCGGGTGGCTCACATTGCCAGGACGAAGAAGCCATACAACAGCAACATCGCGTTTCACACCAGACGTAATGCACTGCGGGTTGCCGAAGTATGGCTGGATGAGTACAAGTCTACTGTCTATCTGGCCTGGAACATTCCAATGGAGGTGAGGAACTGGTTTAAGACTTCAGTATATTGCTATTAAAATAATCTCAGTAACAATAAGTCAATACTGGGATTATGTTGCATGCTTAATCAGAATATTTTCACTGTCTCTGTATGTAGAACCATGGCATTGATTATGGGGACATTTCAGAGCGAGTGACACTAAGGAAAAGTTTGCAGTGTAAGAACTTTAAGTGGTACCTTGACAATATCTACCCAGAGATGAGGCGATACAACAGCACGCTGTTTTATGGAGAAGTGAGTAAACCATGAAAATTAGCATAAGTATGAGGAACATTCATGTCAAACGGGACTTTTCCCGTGAACCACATTCCCRTAATGCAGTAAAACATTTAAATCGTAGGAAGGTTGTACATTTTCATCAGTAATAAGTCATGTGAGATATGGTTTTGATCAGGCATCATACATTATTTTTGGCAAAATAAAGGCTGAAGAGGAGAGACGTGAGGCACCAAAAGCTTTAAAAAGGTGTTTTTGTTTAAAAAAAAATTGTGTGTTTGCCTATTTGTGTGTGTGTCTGTTTGGATGATCAGATTCGTAACTCCAACGTGAGCCATCTGTGTGTGGATCAGGGTGTGAAGGAGAACCACACAGCAACACTTCACCCTTGCCATGGTTGGAACCCACAGGTATCCTCCCTGCTCTAGTGCTCAAGAAATCTGACCTCGAACACACCTTCTCTGACTGCAGTCCGAAAATGGGTTACACCTTTGGGGAGTTTTTTATATTTATATTTTTATTTTTTTACTCATGACACCGTTTCTTTTTTTAAACATATTCATTTTGATCAGTGGTAGCTAAGCAACGATATACATGTTGTTAAAAAAGAAAAAGGCTTCATAGTCTGACTTTCACTGCTGACTACAAGTGTTATTTTTTATTAAAATGAATAGATTTCTCCAGATGTTTCTTAATGTTATATTTTCTACAATTACGTGTTAGAGCCAGAGAGACAATCGGGATTCAGTCCAATTTGGGGATTCAGTCCAATTTGGGACTAAAAGATGTGGCCTTAGTTTTAAAAACAGGTACATCTTTAGAAGCATACACAGAAAACTCTTTTGTTTGTGTTTGGTAGCTTGGGCGCTATACCAAGGAGGGATACCTGTTTGTTGGACCTTTGGGAAGCACTGGAGACGACACCTGCTGTGTGATTGATAACATGATCAGTAGCTTCCCTCAGCTTGTCAACTGCGACAAATTCTCCAACACTGGCCAAAAGACATGGAACTTTGCACAGGTAAAACTATCCACTGGACAAATCTTCTAGCATTACATTAGAGTTCACTTCCAAATCCATTGCATAGAAGAAGAAAATGGATACATTTAGTTTGTAATAATTAAACATTAACCACAGTGATTCATGCTTTATAATCCAAAACCTTTACAAACCAAAACATTACCTTAAGACACCCAAGTGGC